>ML831873.1:63455-85991 GCA_009831015.1 Picea engelmannii | reverse complement strand
AATTTATAAGGATTTTATATAGTTTTTATAAAATTTTGGCGATTTTTAAGGTAAAATAATTTTATCCTATAGAATTTGGGCGAATGATTTTTAAAATAGCGAATCTCGTTTTTGGAAAAACAATGGAAAATTAGCCCATGAGCTAAATTTAGCCCCTAAAATCATCCATATTTATAGATCCACAACTTGTAAATAAAATGGAACAGAAGCAAAGTAAAACTAGATGATAAAATAAATAAAATTTATATACATAAAAAATAACTATCTACAAATCCACAACTCATGTTCTCTATAGTGGCCCCCCGTGGAGAGAAGAGAGTTAGGATGTATTACAACAACACTAGCAAATGAAAATCAGCACTCACACATTCAAGAGATGACCAACAAATATTACGAAGGTTGGACGCTGTGTTCTTTATTCAAGAAAACCCCAATCTTCTACATTGTATCTCTGAACTCTTATAGTGTGCCTTTTTATAGTATATATAAGAATGAGATCCATTCTATTCTCGAAATAAAGAAAACAACCTCAACAGATAATGAAATAAAATAATGAAGATCCCCTGCTTCTCCATCACATGGGTAAGAGAAATAACTTGAATTGGTTGCCAGAACTTTCATTTACATTTCTGGGAGCTAAATATGGCTATAGATGCTCATACCACAAGCTAAAATTGTGCCCAGGTGATGCTTGTTGTTTATGGATGCCAAAAGATAGCACGTTGGAGGTTAAACCACTGCGTAGATGCTCCGGACATCACCCAGGATCTTCGTGAAATGGGTGAGACTGTTATTGCCCAAAATCGATCCACACATTAATTATTTGGCTGATACTCCTTCATTCACTATATGAGTTATTGTAACACTCCCCCTCGACCATCAACGAGTTGGTAACTAGGAAAATTTATTTGTTCTTCAAATGGATGCTTGAATATCTTCTAATTGTTGCTCACTTGATTATTTGGTATTTAAATTCGTGCCATCTCTTATTAGATCGGCCCCCTCCAGAAATCCATGGTTTTAAGAACACAATTGGTTGTTATATTCACAATGTGGTGTTCCAACTATGTTTCCTTCTCAACCAAGATACTTACAGGAAAACAAACATCATATGATGATGTTGTGGATACATGGAAAACAGTGGTTGAGCATGTGGCACCTTACAAACAAATATAAATGTAAATATGTTCTTCTTTCTAATGTTTAATAAGCAATTCAAACAAAATACGACATAAATACAATGGAAAACACTTTGAACCTAGATCTCGCACATGAACATAGAAATGAAATAATGTTGGGTTATGGATAAACGGAAAGGGATTAAAAGTTATGAAAAGAAGATGTCAAAAGATGTTAATTTTACGATTCGTCAATATTCTAGTTCCATTGGTGTCGGCCCATCATGGACTCCACACCAGATTGTAGTGTTGTCGAGACTGAGCTCAATGTGGGCATTTGGTAGCAATGACTGTCAAACTTTCTGGTTGGCCCTCCATCTATGCGATGCATTCTTCAAGTTAGTCACCCATCTTCTAAACATTTTATCGACGGGTAGGGATTCAGACGATATTAGTACTTCTGGGAAAAGACCCTATAGTTTTCCATGGTTAGGCCATGCATTGCTGGAAAGGTTGGCTCCCCGACTCAAATGAAATGACCCATGGTGATACAGATGAGAAGGGAAGGGAATTTGATGGCTCTCCCATTCAATTGGAATTCTTTGTAATTACTCTTGATGGTTGCGGCGAGATGTTTTTCCTAGTTGAACTTTGCACCGGAATGGAGAATTTGACCAATGGGCTCAAACATTGTGACCTTGATGTCAGATGCCCAACTTGTAGCCATGAAGCACAAAGAGACAATAATGCAAGTCCATTATGCTCTTAACTTTGTTACCATGTTGATTAGTAACACCTTGTAATTATTTGTCGATGTTCCCCCTGTGAGGAGTTGCATCCAATCATTTGAATTTAGGATTTTGGGTACTATGATGCCTCCCTGTGGTAACCCTGTAATTAGGTGTACCATTCCTCTAGTGATTCCCACTAAATAGTCTAACGACAAATGTCCCTTGTGGTATCGATTGACCAAAAATTTTGTCACTTCCTCTTTCTAGCCCCCAAACTCTACCACTTGTGGGGCCCCTAGGAAATGTTGGATGCCAGCTTTCTCCAAGAACTTCGTTTCCTCTTTCCAAAGTCCGGCCTCCATACCCCATGAAGTGAAGTTTTTCCAATGTTTGTCTGAGTTGATCTCTTCCATTTTCACACCACAGATGTTCTACATGTGGACTTCCAACTTTATTGCGGTGGATCTATCAAATTTAACCATTGTTTGAGGCTCGACCAATGAGTCTGGGACCTGACCTCTCATTCTTGGCATGTTTGCAGTTTTCTATTGGTCAGACTAAAAATATAGATTTCGTGTTTTGGTGGTCGAATGCTTTTCTATGAAATCAATGCTCTAATGCTCAAAAGTGAATAGTAGAGAAGCAAAGTCATGCATGTCCTCTCTATTTATAGGTGGGAGGTGAAGTGGAGAATTTAATTTGGCCAACAGTGTCATCGATTCGCACACATAGATAGTTATGATGGATGTAAGTGTTTGTTCGTGTGAGGGGAGGGTTGCGTCGATGGAAAAGTGGTGATTAAGCCCATGCCATCAGACATTAATTGTGCCAATGTATTCCCGATGGTCAGTAGTTTCGACTAAGTCGATTCTCTTTTCTTGGGGAGTTCGCCTAAATTGGTGGACTTTTGTTGTTTGATTTGTTTGAATAATCTTGTCAATCAAAGAACTATGGTCAAATCGTCCGACCAAGTCACATCTCATTTCTTTGTCGACTTGGTTGATGTTCGACTTTCTGAAGCCATATTCATTTTGTCAATTTGTTTGAAGATAGTCACACTCATTTGATTTCTAGTTTCCACACTTTTTTATTTATAATTTTCTCACTCACTTGATTAATGATGTTCACGCTCGCTTGATAGGGCGATTTCACATTCGATGGACTTGGATACTTCTCTTTCACTTGATTGACTAGATCCTTTGTTTAAAAGATGGTGCAAATCATGTCTTGGTGTTGAACTTCCTCTAGATTTTTACTTTTCTTCTCTCGGTATCCTTTGTGTTGACGAAGGACTTTTTTCTCTCCTCATGTTAAGTGTATTTGGTTTCGAATAGTATTTTTTGATGGTTTGTGTCGATCATATTTCTTTTCAAATAACTTGCTTCCTTTGGATAGTTTTGTACCTAATTTCCATAACTGATTGTTTTATTGTTTATGTTAATCTATTTTTCTTTTATTTAATCTTTATTTTTCCTTTCTTTTATTTCTTGTCTTATTTTTTCTTTTCATTTCTTTTTTATTTTTCTTTATTTTTTACTTGATCTGGGTCGCCCTTAAGGGTTTTTTACCTAGTTTTATCATGTTGGTTCCCCCAAATAGGTTCTCACCAGTAGATATTTAGCCTGCTATGTGTTATACTTTTTAGTCGAGCCCCATTCACTAGTTTTTGGAAGGGATTCCCTTGCAATGTCCTGAATTGAATTTCTCCTGATGATCAAATGACCTAGACCATGTAAGGACCCAACCAAGTAGTTTGTAATTTCCATGGTTTTCCCTTTATCCAACTGTCATCTAATAATACCAAATCTCTTGTGTCGATGTATTTTTTCTTGATGTGTCGGTCATGCTGGGATTTTTGTTGATTATTTTGAGCTTCTTGAAGTTGTTGTGCTAGCATCATTTTTTCCTCCAATTGGTTAAGATGGTAGAAGCACCATCTCATATTTAAGATATGGTCAAATTCTAGGATGGATGTTATCCTTCCTACATTAGCATAGAATTGTAATGGGATTACGGTGTCCCGACCATAAAAAAATTTAAATGGCATTGGGCTAGTCGATATTTTGTATGCAGTCTTGTATGCCCACCGTATTGTTGGGACCTTATCATCCCAATCATCCATGTCAAGTCGACATATTTTTGTTAAGCCTTTGTGAAATGTTTTATTAAATGACTTGACTGCATCGTTATCTTGTGGAAGATAGGAGGTCATCTTCCTGTGGTTGATCATGAACTTTTTAAGTAAGAATTCAATTTTCATTGATAAAGTGTGTTCCCTAATCGTTGATTAACATTAAAGGACATCAAAAACGAGTTATTATATTTTCATATATGAACTTCATTGTTTTCTCTTTTCTATGGTTTTCGACTAGTTCTTCTTCCTCCAACTTGGTTATATATTTGACTATTGTGATAATATACTTCGCCCTTGTTATTTTGTCTTTTTTCGGGAATGGTACTACAAAGTCGATGGCCCATATTTCAAACATTAAATAAGGATTTACTGAATATAATGAAATTTCATTTTTCCACAGAGGTCATCCCATCGTCTGGAATTTCTCACACCTCTTAACCTATTATCGACAATATTTATGTAGAGTCGACCACCAAAGACCTTCCTGAACGATCCTCCTATATGTTGTATCGGCTTGAAAATGACCTCCCTCAAGGCCACCATGTGCTTCATTGACTATTATATCTTCTCGCTCATGTTCCAAGGCGCAATTTCTCATAATATCATCAGTTCCTAGCTTATAGATGTGTCCATTCATGAGTGTGAATGATGCTTCTTTTCAACTTATTTAGGGGCATCTTTGACTCGAAATAGATGTGCATCAGGTAATTCATCTTCTATCCAAGTTAGATCTTCTCTTGTTTCAAGTCGGGATAGATTTTCTGGGCCGATATTCTTTTTTCTTAGTTGGACTACTACTTTGATGTCAAACTCCTGAAATAGTAGTATCCATCAACATATCTTTCCTTGGTGGACCAACTTGCTTACTAAATATTTAAGTGCTTGGTGATTGGTGAAGAATGTAAATTGTTTTTCCAATAAGTAATGCCATAATTTTTGTAGGGAGAAGATCATGGCTAACGCTTCCCTTTCTGTCATCAAATAATTGTGTTCTTATTTATTTAGTTTCTAAATGGCATATGAATTAGGGTGATCAATCATGTCATCGTAATGTTATGCTAGGACTGATCCTACAACAACATTATATGCATCGATGTGGACATGGAATTTTTGAGACCAATCTGAAAATCTTAGTATTGGTGCTTCTACTATTTTTCTCTTTAGTAGCTCAAAGGATTCATTACATTACTGGCTCCATTGAAAATCGACTTCTTTTTTTAGTAGCTTGTCGATTGGAAAGGTTATATTATAGTAATGTCCAATGAATTTTTTGTAATATCCAATATGCCCAAGGAATATTTTTATTTGTTTTTGGTTGATTGGTGGCTTCAAGTCAGGGATAAATTTGATTGTTTCCATGTTGACCTTGATGCCATATTTTCATACAATGGGTCCCAGTAAGATACCTATTGGTGTGGAAAAGATTCTTTTTTTATATTTAAGGAAAGATGAATCTGTTGATATATTTCCAACATCATTCAAAGCCATTGGATCTGATCTTTCAATAGGCTGTAAGTTGTCCAATCGTCAGAGTAAAAATCCATTGTTTTATAGATGTACTCTTGAAATTCTTTAACCACTATTCAAAAAAATATTGTTGGAGCATTTTTTAGTCCAAACAACATCACACTATAGGTGAATGATCCAAACTCAGAGACAAGTGTTGTTTTCCCCTGATCCTCCTTTGCAATTGGTACTTGGTTGTAGCTCGAGAAGTCATCTATGAAAGAGTAGCATTCATTCCCAACGACTTCATTAATGATTTCATTTGCAAATGGCGTTGGGAATGGATCAATTACTATTAACTTATTTAATCCCCTAAAGTCGACACATATTCTTATTATTTTTGGTTTTGATTTTTAGGTTGTACAACCTTCAGACTTTCACATTCTGCCTTGTCGACAGGGTAAATGATGTCGCTAGCTAACATTGCTTCTATCTCTTTTTGGACTATGGGTTTATATTTGTGTGCTAACTTATATGGTCGCTTCTTGATGGGATTGGCCCTAGGGATGAGGTCAATTTTCATCTCCCCCATCTCTTGCACCAATCCTTTCAAATATTTGTAATGACGAGTGAAAATGTCCTTGTATTCTCACAGTAGGTTGACTATTTCTGTAGTTTGTTTATCTAACTAGTAGTCGCCTTTTATCGCCATTTTTGGTTGACCATCTATTAAAATGTCAAATTCCCTAGTTTTAATCTCCATGTTCATCCATTATGGTGCTTTGGATTCATCTAATTTTCAATATCCTTCTACAACCTTATTATAACTGGAGGGGACATCAGGTTTTTCTACATCTTCCTTGTCTTCCTTGGGTACTAAATAAACTCTCTTTACATAATTATTTTCCAGGATGATTTTTTTTCCATTGAAAACTTTGTCCTGGAAAAGGTATGTTTTCCATTTCTATTCGTCAAGCACTTATACTATATTGATTTTGTGTCAACACAAAATTGCAAGTCGATGTCGATCCTATGTCGACTTTGGCCTTGCCTCTCTTTCGCATTTTATCAGAATCATTTTGTTGGAATCTAATAAAATTTTATTTTATTTCATTCCAATTGTATGTATGATTGCATGCTTCTTCAATTTTGTATCACTTATGTAGTATGTCATCTAGTGTGTTAGGGAACATATGTGGTCATACTCTTTCATCCCTATATCCTACTCTTCTCCATTCATTCTCACATTGGTGGATGTGAACGACTGGGTCAAACCCAGGTTTGAAATTCGGGATGTCGAATTACATTGATAGCTTATTTCCATCGGATCGTTCGAAAAAGTATAAGTTAGCAGTCTTCCATGTTTGTAGGAGGGGAGCATGGGTTTCCCACCATCAGGTTGCCTGAATAGTGAAGGATTCCACTAACCTTTGTACCCTCCCCTATTCTCCAATTGAATTAGATACTTCATTGACATAAACCATCGAGGAATTTCTTTCACTGAACCACAGGGGAGGTTTCCTTTTTGTATTAGTTAGAATGAGAGTTGGTGTTTGTTTTATATTTTTCTTTAGCACAATAGGGACTACTTGTATTGAAAAACACGTTCTCCTTTTCTTTATTGGAATCGCCTCTATCTACCAACACGCTTTTTCTTGGGCTTCATAATTTTCTATTTTCCAATTGTAAAGTTCCATATCTAAGTTATGTACTATAGAAAATGGCATTCCAACTAATATTTATCCTTCATCATTTGGCTCGACGTTGACTTTTTGTTCGTTCATTATTTGGTAGAGTTGGTGAGCCTCCTGAGATTCATCCTTTGTTTCTACCCAAGGTTTTATTTATTTTGGGTCCAAGGGTATGATGATATTCCTGCCACTACCTTTCAATTTAATCTTGTTTCTTTCAAGTGAGATAGTCACCTTCATATTCTAACCCCATGGTCTTTCAACTAATGCAAGATATGCGAAAATGCCTTCAACCAAATTAATTACTTCAAAATCAACTCTTGTTGCAATCCCAGTTATGTAAGTTATGACATTTTTTAGTGTACCAATTGGTTCGATGAACCTTTGATATGATAGCTTTAAGAAGTTCATTATTGGAACTAGTGGGGGATTTCCAAGACGATTCCATGTTTATCTAGGGAGGATTTTTACTTGTGAGTCGAAGTCAACTACGACTTGCTTGATCATGTGTCCATTGATTTCAAGGTAGACTTGTAGGTCAAATTCATTTGTATGCTTCTCTTGTGACAATTGTCAAATATTTTTGAATGGTCTTTGATCCTCTTTGTATTCTCTCAATACATTCAATAGGTTGATCAACCGACCCACCAACTAATTTTCTTTTAGTAATTGAAGGAATTATTCTAGAGTAGTGTTTGAAGTGCTTGGTTTTCCTCCCCTCTTTCCATTCGGTTTATCTTGGTTGATATTTTTAAAAAACTTAATTGTTTCTCACATTGATTTTTCTTCTTGTTCAGGGTCAGGATATGTGTTTTGATATCCCCTTTGTCGAGCTAGCAGATCTGGATAAATTTCTTCACCCATTCCTGATCTTGTTACAATGTGGATATTTTTGGAATTTAGTACATATTGTTTGGGCAGTATATGCAAGAGGTTCACATATGAGGTCCTCTTTCCAAAAACTGAAGCATTACTAACAACCTCAACCATGTCCTCGCCCTGTTTTTCCTCATCCTCCTCTGTATCTGCCTCTTCCTTGATAACCCCCACAACCTCGAACTTTGTATCCATTTCCATTTCCTTAGTAAATCCTCTGGTTGGTCATCTATGTGTGGTATACCAAATGAATATTCACTTTGTTTTTCCCATTTAACCAACATTCTTGTGTAGAGTAATTATTTTCTTCACAGATATGACACTATTTTGGTCAGACATTTATTAAATTACGGGGATAGTCCCTCATTGTGTGATTTGTCATGTTTTCATAGATATCGAAGAATGTTTCTATTTGGATCTATTAGACTGTTGGATCTCGTGCATCATTGAATTTATAGTAGTCCTTTTTATGTCCTTCACTCGATAAAATAGTGCACCAAAGTTCGTTCCAAGAAATGGACATGTTTTTTATAAACTATTGCAATTCTGCAATATTTTCCTCTAATATTTTCTCGATTGATGATGAAGTTGACAATACTTCATCATCCATCTCTATGCATTGCTATTTTTTTAATATGTCCTTGCATGACTGTAATACCCCTGTTTCCCCCAGCTTCATAATATAATTATATTTGGATAAAATACTGTGGACTAACCCGTCATGAGAATTTTGGAAAAGACAATGAACCTCGTTATCAAAGGTATTGTATATATATTATGTTATTAAATAAAAATGAAAATTAGTGGCATAATTGCTGAAAGGAGGTGTCTAGTATGGATCATGATGCATGAGAGGGGATCATAAGGGAAACCAATGATGGTTGATATGACCCTGCCAAACCAATATGTTGTTGGATATAAATGACTCAAAACCAGAACAATCATCCAAGCTGGTTGTTGGGAAGTCTTCTTCAAGAGTAAATGAGGAGATGGTCGGAAGAGTACCCATCTGGAAAACTTCTTGATCTGACCCACGCAATCTTGATAGTAAAGGCAAGAAAATTCAGGAAAATTGTGGGTAGAGGAGGGAGGATACGCACGAGTAGGTCAGAAGAGGATTCAAGAGAAAGCATAGTGTGAGAAGAGCATGCGAGGCTCTCTAGTTAGGAGGAGAACTAAGAAATATATGTTGTTTTGGGTACAAGAGTGCTTGGACAATGTTTTCTAATCAAGTTGATAAACAGAGATGCATTGATTGAGTGAGAAATCACAACAAGCTCCCTTGCTTGGTGAATAGAAAACTAAACTTCCAGGGTCCTATGGGAAAAGGAGAGTAACCTTTGTCCCATGTTGTAGCTGAGCATAAAGGAAAACTTCATCTTTCTCATGGAATCATGATTTAGATAGGGGTGGCCAGTTGAGGAATAATCAGAGAGAAAATTGTGCCTATGGTTGGGTGGAAAAGAGCACCCCTTTCAACAGTTTCCCACTAATTTCAAACTTTATATAAGTGTGACTCTAAGCTTCATATAGTCTTGAATATTTTATTGTAATATGTATCTTATTGAGTTAGATAATCAGAAAATGTATTATATTGTTTGAATGGTAGAAATCGTGGCTCTGATGGCCTAGTAGCCTAGGGAAATTTCAAGTAAAGCGTGAGTACCCTATTTTGTAGATGGTGTTTTCCTACCTCTGTCTAGATAGGGAGAACTACTAGTAATGGGATTTTAACTGAATTTGGGGACATAAGACTTTGGCCCCCTGTGTTGGTTGGAAAATCCTCAAGGGAATACCCAAGGACCAAACTTGTAGATATAGAGTCTGGATTGACTCTACAAGACTACTCCAATCCTATTGATTCTTGGAAATTACTGCTTTATTTTTTTGGAATTTGAGTTCTGTAGATGAAGGGAACTTCCTTCAAACCATTTTCCTAAGTGACCACTAGTTCAAGTCTACGGCCTTAACCAAATATTGGATAAGACTTAAGAGTGTATCTCACCGGATTTACCAAAATCCCATATGGACAAGACGATGGAACCCTGCACTACGCTCAAAGGGAGCTAATCCTTCTGAGTTTCGAGACTTCGAAGGTCCAGAGCTCTAGGATGTTGAAACCTCACAACATTCAAATCCTGCTGAAAGTAATTTATCGAAATGGTAACTGAATGGTTTGACCAAAAACTGGCGGTTTACTATTTGTTGTCATGGGATTCGCTTTATTGTTCAAAACTGCTCAACTTTTCAACCACGAAGTTATGCGAGACATCCATCCCAGAAACATCAGGATCTTTCCTCACAGTTGGAAATACATTACAGTCAAATTCGACGTTGACTCACTCCAGGAATAAAAAGGCATGAAACGACCGGAACTCCCGAACGTTGAAGTCGTGAAGTAACACGAGTCATATATCTAAGGATCCTTTGGGATCTCTCTCAACTGTTAGATCAAGCCTAGTGGAAGAATAGGGTAATAAATTTGTTGACCTACAACAAGCAGTTGTATCCCCTTCATGACCTATCTAGTAGTTAAAAATTTAGGACTTAATGGGTTAAGACCTATAAGGGACACAAAGTCACTGAAGTCCTGAAGTGGATAAATCTCGACAACTGTCATATTGAGGGAATGAATTTAGAGACATTGTAGATTGTTGATCGAGGGTATGTTGAGAAACTTTCATGACCATTTGATCTACTAGTGAAAGGATAGTGTAAACACTTCGACAAATTTTTACTCTGGGAAACGTAAGGTACAATGGGTAAGAATATCCTGAAGTCTGAAGGTTGGAGTATGTGGAGAGGAACTTCGAAACATCGAGACTTTGGGGCTCTGGGAGATTTGACATGCTGGTGTACAGGCCAAACGTCGAAGCGCCGAAGGTCGGAGTACATGGTGGGAGTTATAGAACTTCGAGACTCCGGGACTCCAGAAAAAACTTGAGGATTCAGGAAAGTGGTTTAAACGCTGAAGCACTAAAGTTTCCCATGTTGAAGTGTTTGACCCTGATTGGATGAGCCCACATATGCTATGGTGTTGCGGTCTTCCTGGATGGTTCCACATGGCATCGTGGGATTTGTCGCGAGTTAAGTGTGGGGCCCTTCTTGTCATGTTTAAGCTATGTGTTAAGAACAGATGAATCTTAGGCATTAGATCCAAGGGTGGATATAATCTTCACCATATATTCTAAAGTGGAAAGAGTCCTTCGGATGTCAAAAATCCTTGGAAGTTTGTAGACTTGTACAAAAATATCAAAGGGTATGACGACCTGCTACCCATGAAGGCCCAAAAGATATCTCTTGTAACCACCCCTCCCGTGGCCATGTCATCGCTAGAGGATGACGACCGATCAGGTCGTGTCAATTCCATGTAGGATGGTACGAATGAGGTGGATCCACATGGCCTTTGACCAACAATACCTTGAGAAGTTCAAGGGGTCATAACTTTCAACTTAGAACTCGTTTTTGGATGATTTTATAGTTGTTGGAAATCTCTCGAAGAGCAGAAGGAAATGGTGTCTGTATTCGAGGAACTTAGAGAAGTTGTATGAAGGAGAAAAATGTATACCTCATCGCTTGAAAGGGTACTTAAGGGGTTGGGTGTGTTATAGATTGGTATCAGAGCAAGAAACAACACTTGGCCTGCTTGGGATCATGAAGAGAGGAACAAACTTTAATAGAAAACCTTAAGGGGCAAGGCACTCTACCCTACCCACCTATAAGAGCTTACTTAAGTTTTAATACCAAAAAGAGTGAGACCTTCTTCTATTTATATGTTCTGAATATGAACTACATATTGTTGGTATATGTGGAATATTGAAGCTAATTTTACCTTACAAAAAACATTTTACCTGTGTTCATAAAATTTGAGGATAGTTTGCTAGCAAAAATTTTTGTTATCAACAGTTAAACAGTCAATGGAAAACAATGAAAACTACAGCGAAAAGAATGGTGACACACCATGAGTGGAGGGAAATCTCCCACAATAGATAAGAAGATGTTTTTGAGAGGAGGGTAGTGGAAACCCCTCCAAATTCAGCTGAAAATGTAAGAAGCATTATGGAAGAATTACAAAGCTTTAAAGAAGGCAATGAGAGACTCATGAGAGAACAAGAAAATAAAACTGAAATAAATGCAGTCTTGTTGCAAATCCTATCAAACATACAGAGGCAAATGCAACATGGACTGATGGCGAATAATGTGGACAGACTTGATACTAAGAGAATCCAAACTCCACTTGAGATACAAAAACATGGCCCTAAAAATGGAAACACATGAAGAATCACCTCAAAGAAGGACCAACATGGATCTAAGAGGCATGTTGATGTCTAGGATTCAACTGAAGAATCCTCTAGTGAGGGAACTGACAACTCCAAGGAATGGTATAGTAGTGAGACTAGTTTACATTCTCATAGGAGAAGAAAGAGGACAAAAAATTCCAGAAGCCATGACCCTGAAGAGTTTAATAAATAAAAACCACCCACTTTTGGTGGAGAGATTAAGAAGGGGGAAGAAGAAGAAGCTTGGCTACTCGGCCTAAATAAGTACTTCAAAGTCCATGACTAATTTGATAACTTAAAGGACGAAATAGCCATATTTAACTTGAATGGAAAGGCCTCCATCTGGTGGGAGGACCTTAGAAATGTTAAAGGAATTCATGAGAAGGATTTGTCATGGAAACAATTTGAAAATTATTTTAAGAAAAAGTACCTATCTAAAAGGTACTATGATGAAAGGACTAAGGATTTATATGAACTCAAACTTGGAAAATTCACAATTGATGAATATATCAAAAAATTCCTCGAGATGTTGAGGTATGTTCCTTACATCCAGGATGAAAAGGAGAAGGTGAAGTGATTCATTAGCAAGCTACCTCAATCCTATCGAGACATAATTGATTTTCATGAACCCAAGACTCTAGAAGATACCATCAGGAAGGAAAGGTACTGCTATGAGCAATTCAATCACAGGGAATAACCTCATAAGGATTGGAAAAAGTAAAGAAAATTGGGATTTAATAAGAAGGGGTTTAAACCTTCAAGGTATAGGAACCATGGGAAAGGATCTAAGATGAGCCTTCCTACTAAAAGTGTGCATCAACAAAATTTTCCATCTCCAAGTGGAAATAAACCCTTTGGATTAGTCCCATGAAAGACTAATGATAAAATGAGAGAATCATTGAAATGTTGGAGATGTGGAGAAGAAAATTTGTTAAGAGACTTCCCCCATAGGCAACAAGACAATTGGAGCATCTACAACATTGAGGAAGCTACCAAAGTAAATGATGTGGCTAGGAGCATGCCACAAATTTATGCATCCCTAGATAATCGACAAGATGATCACCAAGCTTCACTAGTGGAGATGGAAGGTATGATTGCCAACCATATTGTTTCTATTTTGATTGACTCTAGTTCTAACTTGAGTTATGTTTCCCCTCAAACTGTGGAGAAATGTAGTTTGCAGCTAGAAAAAACACTTACTCATGGATGGGACAACTAGCCACAGGGAAAAAAAGAAAAGTAGCAGAGGTCCTACCAGTAGGCCAATTCATTCTGAGTGGGTTGTCCACCCAAGAAACTCTAAATACACTTCCTTTAGGATCTTATGAGTTGTTTATTGGCATGGACTGGTTGGTTTCCCATAAATCCAAATTGGACTATTATAATAAAACATTGGAGTGTGAAGATGAGTAAGGGAGGAAAAGAACTCTATAAGGAATTCAAAATCTTGTCTCAGTGATACAAATATCAACACTTCAAGTGAAGAAGTATTGCAGAAAAGGATGTCCTTTGTATGCGATACAAGTATTGAACTTTGTTGAGGACAATAAATCAAGACTAGGGGACCATCCTATATTAAGAGAGTATAAATATGTGTTTCCAAAAGAGGTACCAGGTCTACCTCCAAGAAGCGATATTGATTTTTCAATAGAACTTGTACCCGGAGCAGTGACAATGTCTAGAGAACCTTATAGAATGAGTACACCAGAGCCATTTGAGCTCAAACTGCAACTGAAGGAGATGTTGGAAAATGATTGCATCTGGCCTAGTGTTTACCCTTGGGGAGCACCAACCTTGTTTGTGAAAAATAAGGATGGGACACTCAGATTGTGCATATACTACTGACAACTCAACAAGATGACCATTAAGAATAAGTACCCCTTGTCGAGAATTGATGACCTGTTTGACTAGGTGAGGGGTGCTACAATATTTTCTAAGATTGATTTAAGGTTGGGGTACCATCAAGTACGAATTAAGGATGAAGACATCCATGAAACAACCTTTAGGACAATATACGGGTACTATGAATTTGTGGTGGTTCCATTTGGGCTTACCAATGCACCAGTCACCTTTATGTGCTTGATGAATAATGTACTAAACAAATTCTTGGACAGATTTGTGTTGGTATTCATCGATGAAATTATGATCTATTCTAAGAGTATAGAAGAGCATGAAGAGCACATCAAGTAAGTGCTTCAAGTGCTAAGAGAGAAAAAGATCTATGCAAATTTTAGTAAGTCTGAATTTTTTCAAAGGAAGGTCCATTACTTATGCCATGTCATCATTGAGGAGGGAGTGGTAGTTGACCCTGACAAGATCAAAGCCATCATGGATTGGCCCACAGTAAACAATGTCTCTGATATCATATCCTTTATGGGCATCGAAGGATACTATAGAAGGTTTATAAAGGGATTTTCCAAGATTGGTTTCTGGATCACCTCCCTACAAAAAAAGGGAGTTAAATCTGTTTGGACCATGGAATGCGAAGAGAGTTTTTACCAACTAAAACACTTCTTAACCAATGCACCAATGCTGGAGATTGTGTTAGGATATTTAGACACTTAGGAGTTAGTTAAGATCTACTTGGTCTAATGTGTCGTTACGTAAAAGTGTGTTTCCTAGTGTGTTTCTTTAGTATGCATTTGTAGTTAGGAAATCTGATGGTCATGATATGTTCCCGACATAGAGTGATCCAATGGTTCATACTCTCCTCGATCTTAACGACCATTGATCTATGGCTTAGCACCCGATTGGTCCATGATCTCTATTTAAAGAGAATGGAGGGTCATTTTTCGATGATCGATTGTGAGAAATGCTCTTGTAAATATCCATGTAATCTTTTTCTTTTGCATTAGTAAATTGCTCCAAGTGGCCATGTTGGCTGGGGCCATTGATGTTTCCCCGTAGGGGTTTTACCATGTGAAAACATTGGTGTGTTGATCTTTGATCTGGTTATGTGAGTGGTTACTAAAGGTGTTCGTCCTCTGTTCGAATACATGTGTTGTTGAACATGTTATCAGAGCCTTGGCCCATGTTCAATTCCCTTGAGTTACATCGGAGGGGGGGTGTTGGACTAACCGTCGCACCTCTCGTGGACTAACCGCCATGCTGGGAACATGGGACTAACCACCCACTCAAGGTGATGTTGTTGATTTGGAAGTTTACTAACACCTGCGAGTTTTGGTGTAATGAAAAACCTTAACATGGTATCAGAGCCTTGGCCCAAGTTTAATTCCCTCGAGTTACATCGGAGGGGGGGTGTTGGACTAACCGCCATGCTAGGAACATAGGACTAACCGCCCACTCAAGGTGTTGTTTCTGATTTGGAAGTTTACTAACACCTGCGGGTTTTGGTGTAACGGAAGCCGTACTACCAACAAAAGATTGCATACCCACAAAAGGACTTTGTAATATACCAGATATAAACTGTATGCAGACATAAATAAAATGCTAGTAATGGCAGAATAACAACAATATAACCAGAACATTCACCACAGTAACATTGAAATGATATAAGAATAACAACAGAAATAACACTTTGAATTTGAAAGAAATGTTCACGGGCCTCTTCGAGGGGGAAACCTCTAGTTGAGAAAATCTCTATTAGAATAATATCCAAGCTAGGGTTCTCATACCCTCGACTCCTATTTATACTAAAAAGAAGCATCTAGAGGAAGATCCTTCTAGAAGCGGAAGCTTCTATTAGGTCTTCTTACATCCACCTTATTCTATTTTATTGAAAGGCCTTATTAATATTGACCTTTATTACATCCGAATATATTGTTCTACCTATGTGCAGGTTAGGACCCTAACATGTTCACCCCCTTAAAAACAACCTTGTCCTCAAGGCTTGAGATGAGGAAATTTCCACATAATGGTAGTTGGTTCCCAAGTGGCGTTTGCTGGAGTTGTATCTTTCCACTGGACTAGCACTTCCTTGATGGTTCTCTGACGTAGGAGACGCTCACGCTGGTCCAAAAATGCTTCTAGTTGTAGCCAAATGGGTCCTTCTTCAGCTAACTCTAGAAGGTTGGTTTGAATTTGGCACTTAGCTCCAATCACCTTCTTTAAGCATGAAACATGAAAAATAGGATGTAGCTTCAAATGGATAGGCAAAGCTAACTGATAGGCGACTTGTCCCACACGCTTGAGCACGGTATAAGGAACATAAAATTTGGGCGCTAGCCTCTGACAATGCTTGGCCTTGAGGGAAGTTTGCTTGTAAGGTTGCAGTTGAAGAAACAGCTGATCCCCTTCTACAAATTGACGTTCAGAGTGACCTTGATATGCTTTTTGCTTCATGTGATTCTATGCCATGACCAAATTCTCTTTGAGGGTACAGAGAATAGCCTCTCAAGCTGTAAGTGTTAGGTCAACCACCTGGACCTTCGAGGCACCCGGTAAGTATGAGAGAACTGAAGGTGGCTTATGTCCATATACCGCTTCAAAAGGAGTCATGTGTGTAGCTATATGGTATGAAGTGTTGTACCACCATTCAGCTAGGGGTAACCATTGAGCCCACTAATTTTTCTTTTCTAAGGAAAAACACCTCAAATATGTTTCCAAAAACTTGTTGACAACTTTCGTTTCGCCATCAGTCTGGGGATGATAAGTTGTGCTAAGATGCAATTATGTGCCTTGTATCTTGAACAGTTCTTTCCAAAAATTGCTTGTTAAAGTTGGGTCGTGATCAGAAACAATAGAGTGCAGCATGCCATGAAGCTTGAATACCTGATCCATGAATATTTGAGCCACCATGGATGCTATAAATGGGTGTTGAAGGGCACAAAAATGAGCATACTTGGAAAGGTGATCAACAACCACCATTATGATGGATTTATTTCCTGATTTCAGTAAGCTGGTAATAAAATCCATAGATATATCCTTCCAAATAGCAGGAGGAATAGGGAGAAGTTGTAGTGTGCCCAACGATTTGATTGTTTCTCCCTTGTTGCATTGACACACATCACATTTAGCTAGAAAATTACGAATGTCATGTTTCATGCCATCCCAGAAAAAGGAATGTTTGACCCTGTCATAGGTTTTGGTGAACCCAGAGTGCCCTGCTATGGGTGTAGCATGAAGCTTAGAAAGTACCGTGGATTTAATCTTTGATTGTTTACTTAAATACAAACGGCCTTTGTATCGAAGTTCCTCATGGAGCCAAGAGTACCCTGGGGAAGCTGGAGCATTGGACTGCAATTGTTGGATCAACTGTGAACTTTTGGGATCTTGTAGCCATTCTTGGCGAACGACTTGGATCCAATCTGGTACAATGAATGAAAGAGAAAAAAGGGATCCTTCATCTTCATATTTTCGGGAAAGTGCATCTGCAACCACATTGTCTTTGTATTTATTATAAATGATCTCATAATCATATCCAAAGAGTTTAGTCACCCATTTTTGTTGTTCTAGGGAGGAAATGCACTGTTCCATAAAATACTTGAGGATTTGATGGTATGTATTAATTTGGAACCGTTTCCCCAATAGATAAGGACACCACAGATCCACAACATGCAGAATAGCCAACATTTCCTTTTCATAGATGGATTTTCCCAGATTTATTTAAGATAGTTTCTTGCTGGTAAAGGCCAAAGGTTGACCCTCTTGCATAAGGACAACACCCATTCCTTTCCCCGAGGCATCACATTCCAACACAAAGGTCTTTATGAAATCAGGAAGGGCGAGGACTGGAGTGGTGCACATGGCCATCTTCAAGGTTTGAAAAGCTTGAGCAATGGCTGGAGTCCAAGTGAAAGAGTTCTTTTTGAGGAGAGCACTGAGAGGTGCTACAATCTTCCCATAATTCTTAACAAACTTGCGATAATACCCTGTTAATCCTAGAAATCCATGCAATCTCTTAAGAGTCTTTGGGTGAGGCTAGTCTTGCATAGATTCAATCTTTCTAGGATCCACCCTGACGCCATGTTTTCCAACCAGATGACCCAAGTATTCTACTTCTGAGGCGCCAAAAGCACATTTAGACTGTTTCAAGAAAAGTTGGTGCTGAGAGAGTAGATGGAGAACTCGATCCACATGAGCAAGATGGTCTATCTAGGTTTTTCTATAGATGAGGATATCATCAAAGAAAACTAAGACAAAATGGCAGAGAAAAGGACAAAAGACATGATTCATGAGGCTTTGGAAGGTGGAGGGGGCATTACACAAGCCAAAGGGTATGACCAAAAACCCATAGTGTCCCTCATGAGTTCTAAAGGTAGTGTTAGGGATATATGCCTCTTTCATACGTATCTGGTGGTAGCCCGAACGAAGATCCAGTTTAGTGAAGGATTGGGTGCCACTCAATTCATCCAGAAGGTCATCAATGACAGGAATGGGGAATTTGTCTTTGATGGTAAGTTTGTTGAGGGCACAGAAGTTAGGACACATTCGCCAAGAACATTCTTTCTTTAGGACCATGACCACAGGAGACAAATAGGGGATCATACTAGGGCGGATAATGCCTGCATTAAGGAGTTCCTGGACCATTTTCTCAATTTCGTTTTTTTGGGAAAAGGGGTGACGATACAGATGGATATTGGGAGGAAGGCTTCATAGTACAAGGCGAATGGAATGATCATGAACACAACGGTAAGGAGGGAGGCCTTGGGGAGTGGAAAAGACCAATTGATGTTTAGAAAGGATGTCTTGGAGGTCTTGCGGTACCAAGGGTGTCTCTGTTTCTTGTATGGCATGGAGTTGGGTGATAACACCAGAATGACCCTTTTTGAGCATATTTTCCATGCAATGGGAACTAATGATCTCTGGTGAACCGACGTTAATGACTTGGAACTTATATTGGTGGCCCTCCTGGTCTAATTGCATGGTTAAGTCTTTAAAATCCATGAGAATGGGACCCAAAGTCCTTAGCCAGTCTGCACCCAACAAAATTTCACAACCTCCCATGTTGATAGAAAACATATGGGATTTCAGGTGGTAGTCACCAATTTGGAGATGCACATTTTCACAATGCCCTCCATATTTCATGGAACCACCATTGGCAATCATGATTTGGAAATTGTTGATGGCATAGATGTAGCAATGAGTTTCTTAGGCAATGCGGCAATGAATAAAATTATGGGTGCTACCACTATCAACCAGAATGATGACCTTTCGATGCTTGATGTAACCGATTAGCTTGAGGGTTTCGGAAGTGAAGAAACCAGTGAGAGAATTGAGGGAAATGACTGGTTCTACTTCGGGAGGGTCTAAGGGAGGGGTTATGTCAGTGGATTCAGGTGATTTAAACATAGAGGGAGTTTCTTCATATTCTTCCAAAATCTCCTCGGAGATGGCCATAAAAATATTTTTTTCTTTACACTTGTGGCCCAAGAAATATTTGTCATCATAGTTATAACAAAGGCCTTTGAGTTGGTGTTCAACCATTTCAGCCCGAGTTAACTTTTGGATCTTTAGTGGAGCAGAGGGGGCAGTGGGATTTACTGGTTTAGGGCGAGGGATGAAGGAGGTTTTGGGGTTTTGAGAAGATACAACTTGTTTTTATTCTTTATCTCTTTTGGTAGCCTCCACCCAACTCTCAAGTCGAGCCATGAGGACATGGGCCCGAATTTCATCCTTGAGGCTGCCGATAAAACACTCTCAGAAAAAGGCATCAGACATGCCCTCTTTTCTAAAATCCAGGCGCTCAAAGGAAACTATAAAGTATTCCACTGTTCCTAATTGTTTCAGCTTTGTCAAACGACCCAAATGGTTGGTGTCAGTGTCAAAGCGTTCATAAAGATCTGCCACAAATTGTGTCCAAGCAATATACCCTTGACACGAACTTTTTCTCCATTGCCACCATTGCCAACGTTCTTGATATAGATGGAGAACACCATACCAAAGTTTGGCCAAGTCATATGTAATGTTGTATAAAGAGAAGTAATGTTCCATTTGGGTTACCCAACTAGTGGGGTCTGAGCCATCAAATTTGGTCACATCCACCCATGGAAGGCGTAGGTCACATTGAAAGTGATGGTTCTGCAAGGTATGGGAATGAGAGGAATGGTCACCTTCAGTATGTGGGGGTGAGGAAGAGGAAGGGTTATCTATAGGGATATGCAGTTTGGTGCAGAGTGTCGAAAATATTGATTTAAGATGGGTGGTGAGGTCTTGTTTGATTTATCCCATTGAGGATTGCATGGTTGTATTGATGGCGACAATATTGGCACTGAGTTGTTTCACTTCTTGTTGGGTCTTAATGAGACTAGATTCCAAGGTGTTGAAGTGAGATTCCAAGTCTTGGCTACAAGTATGGGCCATGAGGATGGGGGAACTAAAAAGGGGCAGGCGGGGTAAAAATTTTTTGCCGAAAAAATGATATGGATGAATGTGATAAGGGTGAAGAGATGAATCCAATGGAATAGGTCTGAAATAATGGTGAAAACATTTCTAGACCTTTTTTTTTGTTTTTTTTACAGAGTTATACTCTGGTCTAAATAATACTGCAGAGAGGAAATGCCCAAATGATTAACCAGAAAGAAATGTGTATTTACTTGGCAACCCGAACACAGCTGCTCAACAATAGATCTTGTCTGTTTTAATTTGTTTATGTTTCTATCCCCAAGGGTTAGGTATTCAAGGGTTCTACAGACAAGGGTTTGCCCTGTGCTATATCTCTCTAATATACGTGCGGGGTCCAACAATAGTACTCGGCCCAATATCTCAGAGCACTAACTAAGGAGGATAGACCGTACCCTTAGCCGTACTACCCGACTACCCAGGTACCAGAGAGTATCTTCCCCAGTGTTGTTCTCGGTGACACTATAGCAGTCAGGCGACCAATCGGTTTATCTAAAGTGGGCTTCAGATAACCTAGGTCGATCTGTACATAGGTGTTGTATGATGCACTACCACTTGAAGGGGTACCAACAAGGGTTACAAGGGTGGCCAACAGATGTGCGCTTAAGTACCACTTGTATTTCCTGCGTGTATGAATCCCTCAACCGTGGGTTTATGCACCTAACAACAAATATTTGTGGCTTAAAGACACCGGAATACGTCTCTACCTTGGAAAAAAAAATTAACCCACACTTTTTGCCGAGGAAAGTGCTCTGATACCACTTGTAATATACTAGATATAAAATGTATGCAGAACAGAAATAAAATGCTAGTAATGGCAGAATAACAACAATATAACCAGAACATTCACCACAGTAACACTGAAATGATATAAGAATAACAAAAAAAATAACACTTTGAATTTGAAAGAATGTTCATGGGCCTCTTCGAGAGGGAAACCTCCAGTTGAGCAGAGATCTATTACAATAATATCCAAGCTAGGGTTCGCATACCCTTGACTCCTATTTATACTAAAAAGAAGCATCTAGAGGAAGATCCTTCTAGAAGTGGAAGCTTCTATTAGGTGTTCTCACATCTGCCTTATTCTATTTTATTGAAAAGCCTTATTAATATTGACCTTTATTACATCCAAATATATTTTTCTACCTATGTGCGTGTTAGGACCCTAACAGACTTCTTGGTGTGTACAAATGCTTGCAAAGAAGAACTCGGAGGAGTCCTCATGCAAGAAGGGAATGTAATCTGTTATGAATCCAGAAAATTGAATGCACATGAAATCAATTATGTGACACATGAACTAGAATTGGTTTCCATAGTTCATGCTTTAAAAATGTGGAGGCATTACCTCCTAGGATGAATATGTTTACTTATGACCGACCACTGTCGATTGAGATACTTGTTTGACCAGCCCAAAATCAATGCTAGACAAGCTAGGCGATTGGCCCTCCTCAATGAATTTGATTTCGAAATCAAACATATTAAGGGAAAGGAAAATAGATTGGTTGATGCCCACAATATAAGTATGAAAGTGATTCATTTGGCAGATGTAAGTATCTGTGAATCAAACATCAAGGAGAGAGTTAAAAGTGCACAAGAAACAAATGAGATTTTCAAAACTATGAAATCATACATAGAGAAAGAGCCCACAGGGCTGAAGTATGAGGGCTATCAAATGTTGAATGATGGCCTACTAACTTACAAAGGTAGGTTATATGTTCCAAATAGTGATGACTTGAGGAGGTTCATACTAGATGAACTACATAAAATACCATACATTGGTCACCCTAGTTATTAGAAAATGATCACAACCACCAATAAACTATTTTATTGGTCGAGAATGAAGAAGGACATAGTTGACTACTTGGCTAAGTGCAGAGGTCAAGGTATTATATATATATATATATATATATATATATATATATATATATATATATATATATATATATATAATTTTTTTTT
>ML831873.1:13740-36784 GCA_009831015.1 Picea engelmannii | reverse complement strand
CCTAGGTTTGCTAAATGATCCCCTTTATAAGTTGAGGGGCTAAGTGGTGCAGTATTCAGAGCTTACACATTATCATCTTAACAAGGAAAAAATGATTTTCCAAACATCCAAAGTCTTACAATGCCAATTTTGGGTCAAATGCGTGGCCTCCTGTGTGGATAGAGGCGCATTTGGCGTGTGCGTGCGAACAGAGATGAACAGAAAAGCGCATGCACGCCCGACGCGCGCCTGTGGGCATAAAAACACGCGCGCATGCATCAAAAGTCCGAGAAGAAAAATCCGTATGGATTCCTCTCCAATCTTTGGTGAATTGACTGTTAAGCAGGTCAGCTGAGGCCGGTTTATGAACCTGCAAGTTAATTAAATCAACAGGAAAGCAAATAAAGCCCAAATGAGGGAGGAATTTATACCTTCTCCCCAGTATGGTCGCCAATATGTTTGCACTCTCCTCGTCGCTGTGTGAGCAAAAAGTGAGTGCTTATATGCCTAGTTGGGCTCTGCTAGGCATGACAGCTGTGATGTAAAAGGTTAGAAAAAAAACAACAAAGCTATTAACAAGAATTAAACAAAAACTAAATGAAACTATGAGCATAGGAACAAAAATAGAAACAAATGAAAATGGACCAATATCACCAATATATAAGCTGGTCTGATTGATGAAATCCAAAGATACACAATGGAGAAAGAGGACTTGGGTCCCTTCCCTCTCCAATGGAAGGCTCTTGAGGCCCTCAACTGATTGCTCTCCTTATAATGAAAGATGAAAGTGTGGGTGAAAGAACTCCAAGATTATCCACTCTAGTGTGAGATGGAAAGCCCATGAAATGGTGTTGATTATGTCTATTACCAAAGAATGAGTCTCTAGCAATCTCAACAGCATAACAATACAAAGAATTCCTTGAGAAAATGGTGGTCATTCATGGCTTTTTATAGCCAAGCATTGGGTTATTATGTGGCCTCTTTTGAATGTGAAAAGGGGTTCTTTAGGGCACCCTTAGGTATTTGACCAGCCCCCCCACGCGGATTGAGCTCGGATTTGATGTCCAATCGACTTGGGAGCTGATCCAATAGTGGTTGGGAGGCCGACCAGTTTCATAAATGCGCTGTTTAGCAGGCGCACGGGTTTTTCGCCCAACAACCGCACATCGGGCGTGCAGGCGCGCCATGTACGTTGTTGTTACGCATGCGCGCGCGCGAAACCATGTTCTGTAAAGCGCTTTTGAATTTTTGATCATTTGTATAGTTTTTAGACCCTTTGTTGTGCTGTGGAATTAACCTTGTGCCATGAATGACTCCAGTTCTGTGTTGATGATGCGGAGTTCTTGTCGCCCTATGCAGACAGAATTTCAGTGATAACAATCTCTTTGGGAGGATGCCATTTGTTTGACAACCTTTGTGTATATATTCTACAAATCATCCTGTCAAAGGTTAAGACGCTTCATTTTCACTATCTTTTGATTTGAAATATTCAAGAAGTAAATTTGGTAGGGGGTGGAGTCTATGATATTTCTTATATCGAGGAATATATCCTCTAGTCGATTTTGAGTATTTTC
The DNA here is from genome assembly GCA_009831015.1 of Picea engelmannii. NCBI lineage: Eukaryota > Viridiplantae > Streptophyta > Pinopsida > Pinales > Pinaceae > Picea > Picea engelmannii. The sequence goes on along the minus strand of ML831873.1, from coordinate 35,231 downwards.
TTGTCCTTTGATTAGAAGCGTATCTCTTATATGACCATCCTTGTCATTTCGACACCATAGTTTCAGGGATTGAGTATTTACATGAAGTCTCTAATGGAGGAATTATTTAATATCGAGCTAGGGGTTCTTATGGGAAAATGTTGAAACGTGGGTCCTAAATCATCAATCTTTATACTGTCAAATTTTTCAATTTCTTGTTGGGTGCCACTGACTGCCACACTCTCTTGAAAGCTTGCATTCCTTCCAGGAGTTGTTGGGGTGCTCTCTATGGCTTCTCCAACAAACTTTCACGCTTGAGGAGGATTTCGATTTGAAATTATGGGATCCCCTTCATTTTGTATCTCTTCTCACCTCTTTTTCCATTTGTCTTGCTCTAGTATTTGGATGTTAGTTAAGGGTTTATAGACCTACATTTAGCGTGTAGTATTCCCTCTTAAATCTAATGCATCACTTGTTTCAATTATCTTCCTCCTAACTTCATAAATTATCAAATTTGGTCCAATTGAATCGACTTATATCATCTCATGGATAATCCAACCCCCCATCATCAACCTGACTTACTCGAAGTCGACAGTGTTGATCATTCTTGTTGATCTCATTTCTTTAAAAAGTAATCCCAAGATTCTCTTATATATTTGCGATTAGATTCGAGAATATTTTCCCACTCTTCTTGTTTTTCTTTCCAATTCGAGTTTGGTGGAGGATTTCCCAAGTGGGGTTGGTATTCAACAATGTCTCCAACTCCCTTATCTAACATAAATTTATGCAGCAAGGACAAAACAATGCAAAGGAAACCATCATGCAAGTCTGTATAAAATTTGTCATTTATGATTTCAACTAATGTTTGGTCTTCGATTGCGTGTTCTTTGATGTAATCATGTATTATTATTTCAACCACTCGTTCAATTTTTTTCTTCCTTCGTTTACTATTTTTTTCATCAACTGTTCATCTAGAGTGAGTTTTCACATTAGGTGATTGATTGAGATATTCAAATAGTGCCTTTAGAACAGATTCCATGAATTATTCATGTGTTTTTTATAATAACTTTGTACATTCTTATGCTAGTGTCAGTCGATTCCTCCTTGCATAATTTTTTATGTAATTATTGGTTTTGTTCTCCCACCATTCGTGTATATCTTCCAATCTTAACATCTACATACTTTTTATTTTATACATACCTGAGTTTAGAACTACCAACAACGGAACCAGTCTTGTAGTATGAGAGAAAGCAAGAGAATGTTACTAGTAGTTCCTTACACAGAACAACATATGTTACATAATTATATACAAGCACATATAGACATACATGAAATAATACACAAGTAATGCGAGAACCAACAATATGCACTTTTATTATATGTATAAACAACCTTAACCTTTCTATGTTACGTAGTCACACACACACACACACACACACACACACATATATATATATATATACATGTCATTGTAGTTACATATCAGTTACAACTCTTAACTACTTGGTCAGTTGACTCTAACTGTTTGTTAGACTGACTCCTCTATTCAACTTCTACAGTTAACTTATTTGGTTGATTAATGGGTCTACTCAGTAGAGACGACTATCCCCTACAACAATCATGTATCGGCAAGGTTCCTTTCATTCTCTTCAATACACAATGTATCAACAAGGTTCATCTCTCTCTCTCTCTCTCTCTCTCTCTCTCTCTCTCTCTGATGCACTTCTTGTCGTTGAGCTTCCATTTTCTGTTGACACTAAGAGTATCGACAGTGATGTTTTTTTTATCGCTGACATAGACTGTGTCAGGAAGATGCTTTCATCTCAAAGCCTCTCCTAAGTTCCTATAACTCAAATCATTCTCGCTACGCTCGTTAATCATATTCCTATGGTTTCAAGTGATTAATCCCTCCATGCATGGCTGGATCACTGATGATCTATTTCCTACATTACTTAATCTACATCATGTTGCAGACACAATTGAGTCTGTGTGGGTCGCCAACAACTTTCATTATGCATACCATGCCATTGTGCATGTTTTGCACCCTCTTGATTTTATAACTAACCTTGATTATGAAAGTGGTGTTTATTGTTAGGTGGGTTAATTTCAACATATATAGGGAATAGGTTGGCTCTAAATTTCATCTCAGAGAAGAATTAGTACTCTTGTCGAATACTCAATGGCAAGCTCTCCAAACGTCAGTTGGTTATTTTCACGGGATAATATTTCTCATCCACTAAAATATGACTTTATTTATAATCGATGGATTAAGATCCTATATAACATAGATGTTGTAGTAATTGATGGAATTGAATTCGAGCAAAGAAGTAGCAAGAACATGTTCCAAATTTTCAATAAAAAATGTCTTTGCTTGCAATTTTGGGTACTGGTCAAAGTGTATTTTTCACTCTTGAAATAGTCAGTTGGTTATTTTCATAGGATGATGTTTCTCATCCACTGAAATATGACTTTATTTATAATGGATGGATTAAGATCCTATATAAAACCAATTTTGTAGGAATTGATGGAACTGAATTCGGGAAAATAAATAACAAGAATGGGGTCCAAACTTTCATTAAAAAATGTCTTTGCTCACAATTTTGGGTACTGGTCAAAGTAAAATTTTCACTCTTGAAACAATCTAGATGTATGTGTTATGGTATTTTGATTCCAACTCCACTTATAGAATCAAAATTTGAGGTCCATAGAAGTGCCAGAATGACCGCCAAGGATTTCCCGTCAGGCAAGCCTCATTAACCGGGACCTTCATTAAACATGAATCTACTCAAATCATTGAATGAAGTTGTAAGGTATCTCACTAGAATCACCTCCTTGTTCTCTTTTTGTTTCAAATTAATACACCTCAATCAGACATCGTATGAGAAAGTTATGGACTTTTGAACTTAAGCTCTTGTTGTTTCTTGCCGTTAAAAAAAAAACTTATTTTTTTTTTATTTGTCTTCCTTCACCAGAGGAGTTCATGTTTCGTTTGTCGATAGCCAATACATGGAGGAGTTCATATTTCATTTTCCGATAGATAATACATGGAGGTTCTCATTTTTATTTTTCTGATACACTGGAGGAGTTCATGTTTCATTTGTCGATAGTCGATACATGGAGGAGATCATGTTTCATTTGTCGATAGCCGATACAAGGAGGAGTTCATGCTTCCTTTTATGATAGAAAATACATGGATAAGTTCATGTTCCTTTTGTCGATACATGGAGGATTTATTGTTTCATTTTCCAATAGTCGATTCATGGAGGAAGTCATGTTTCCTTTGTTGATAGCTGATACATGAAGGAGTTCATGTTTCTGTTATCGATACAGTGGCAGGACCCTGCAAAATGGCCTTTCAGATTTTGGCTATAATGTTTGACTCCAATACATGTTTTGCATGTTCCTTATACCATTGGAAAGGTATTTATTAGATATACAACTTCACAGTTATATGATTTCAAATATTCCTCACCAATTGTTCAAATTTTTTATGATTAATATCTAGCACATTGGCAAAATCCTCAAAGAACACAATACTTCAACCAAGAGCAGAGGAACCAGAAATTGAACTTAGGGAAGCATATATGCGCTCTCACTTAGCTAATGTGTCTTTTATATAGTTTCAAATGTGTGGTTTTGAAATTTTATTTAAATATTATTCCATGTTCACTCATCTAATGCATGTTTAATGGTGTCAGGTGTAACGTCCTCAGCCCTCATCCTTTGTCATGTAACGCTACCTAATCAACTATATCTTTTCTTTTCTACTCTAATACCATTTTGTGACATCCTCGGCCTTAAACCAACAAGCCATGCCATGCCACCGAATAACCTTAATGCTCTGATACCATATATATTTATATACATATCTATATAATGCAATTTAAACAGTTATAACATTCTGTTCATACACCTATTCATGCAGAAACAACATTAAAACATACATGCAATATATACAGACAATTCTAATAACATTATAACTTGATTTCAAGATACACATCATACAGAGAACATATATTTGGTACTTTTTTAATATATGATCACCAACTGTGTGCAAACCTTCCACGGACCTCCCAGCCTTAGACCATGCTTCTCATCACTCTCAGCAGTGGGTCACCCCCGAGATGGGACTAAAATCCATTGGGAAAGGGATTACTAGGCTTGGAAAGGAAAATAGGAAAGTTACACAGATCAAAAGGAAGGATTTTCTCCCATGAGCCACTTACGCCCACAGCCCATAGACCCTCATTCCCCACACACCTTTCCCACCCCAGGAGTGTACAACTTCATTATCACAAGTTCATCGACTGTCCATATCCTTCCAGGGATTCAACAATAGACTGGACCAAAAGTTTCAGAGTACTATAGTAGCTACGATAATCCCTCTATGAGAACTCACTTCCTCAACACTCTCTCTCACTTGGAGATAGTTTCTCACAAGCCTGACAACCTGCCTCTTCTATCCATCTCCTAAGTCCAGCGGGTAACCACTGCAAAAAAATAATTAGGTATGGGTTCTAATAATGACAGCAAGCCACACTAGTCTAGAGAAAATGTGGGTAGCAACAACCAAGACTAAGGTGCGATATGGATCAAACACTACGCAGTCGTGATGTGCTTCATAGGAAAAATGGTTAGCTTCATAACATGGGTGTGCAGGTTTCAGAAGTTGCAGATATCGGCGATGGAGGCAATGGCTGGATGTGTCAAGGCCCTCTTTATCTCAGTGCATGCATCATCGGGGAGTATGGAAGAATTTCCAGAGTGGCGATGATCACGAGCATGGTGAGGGAGCCCCCAATGAGTTGACTTTTCCACCTAACAATTGCATGCACCTAGGTTGACACATGTCTTCCTGAAGTTGCATGAGCTCCACTTAACACTCATTCCCTTTCCCCAGGAACTTATGACAACATAGGTTATGTCAAACCTTATCCTCTAGGAAATATTAATATAATAGTATTCCTTTAGAGGTAAGCCCTCTAGCTTAGCCCCTATTCCTAGACACTTAGCCCTTCCCTTTCCCTACCTAATGGAGCTTAGTCCCCCATAAACTCTTTCTTCATGGTCAGTCTACACATATTGGTTTAATTTTATTAATGATGTGAGTATTTATATATACAAAATCAGGCTCATTGGCCTTAGCATCTGGGCTCTCCAGCCTAATAAACACATAAGTCTTCCAGCTTATAAACACTTGGTTCACCAGCCTATAAACATAATTACAATTCAGCAAGGGATCATCCTTGGGGTGTTATATCAGGTACCAATGCTAAAGGAAAATCATACTCAGCAATATGGATAAGCATCATGTGAGGAGATAAAAAAATGAAGGAACAACTACTACATATCAAGGAAATCTACTAGTATAGAGAAATACCCTCGAAAATATGATCCATCACCAGGAATGATAGAGTAGCAACAACAACAATATTTGTCACAAATAGCATGGGAGTAGTGAAAGGGAATTGAACTCAAATGGCTGAAGAAGAATTCTAAATCCAATGTATATACCAGTCATCACGGTGGGTGAGGTGTTCTATGGCCAAAATATTAGATGGTCCACCAGCACTAAAAGACAAATTCAAAATGTAACTACATATAATACATTAAAGTATAAAAATTTCTATTTTCCTTATTCCCTCATGATTCCGAAGAGGATAAGGACACAAGTTTGTGAATGAAAGGTCATGGGGGGGAGCATACGACCAAGATTCAAGTTGAATATCAATAAATACAGGGATTGGATCCGAGTAAATGGTTTTTGGGCTCTTTGAGCTTTCGTGTAGTATTACTGCAAATTTTAATGGGGAGAACCTTGTTTGGAAAAGCTATTTTCTAGAGAACTATGATTCTCGTGTTGGAGGTATTGGGGACTATTCCTTTTCATTTTTCTCAACACTTGGGTTGTGTAAGGATGTACTTCATATTGTAGACTATTATTATGCATGATGGTTTCATTCTTATTTCTATTCTTCAGTGGATATTTTTCTAAATCTGTGGTCGTAGAACTGTAAATGATTGTTTAAATACAAGACTATTATATGTTTGTAGTTATTTATTCATATTTATGTCTCTAAACTGTGTGAACTATTTTTGGGGATATTAACAGGAGCATGGTTGGTTCTATGTTTACTTTTTAATTAACTTAGTTTTTTCCGAATGCATGCATATTAGATTAGTTACATTTCATCCTTTAGATTAGAAACCTTCATAGGTGGAATAGGCTACAACAGGTAAACTCCAAACTAGAAATGGTTGTCAAGCTAGAATTCGGATGGGTTCCCTTTTCCAAACGTTGAGAGGTATAATTGGGAATTCTTATTGGGGGTAACCCATATTGTTGATAAAGGAAAATTTCCCCATGTCAACATTTGGATAAACTTCAAGAGAATTATTTAGATATTAAGTCTCTAAAATCTATTAAGGGACAAGGGCTATGCAAATTAATGACTTGAATTGAAGCTGTAAATATTTATTCTCCCAACACAAGTGGTGCCACCATACAAATTTCAGCTCTATCAACATCTCAATGGTATAAAGACACAATATTTTATTTGAAATATGGGTAATTTCCTATTGGAATGTCTCCTAGGGAGAGGAGATCTTTAAATATGAAGACCAATCAATATGTATTAGTTTCAAGAGTTGTTTTTTGAAGAAATTTTGATGGTAATTTATTGAGATGTTTAGATCATTTAAAGGCCAAAGAAATACTACAAGAGTTCCATGAAGGATTTTGTGGTGGACACTTTGCACCTATTTTGACTTCTCATAGTATCATTCAGGCTAATTATTATTGGCCAACCATGTTCAAATATTCTTATTCAATGATTCAAAAATTCATTTCATGTAAAAAAAATCAAGAAATATGAAAAGAGCATCGATGACACTATAGTCTATATTGATTGAAGAACCATTTGCACAATGGGGTTTGTGTGTAATTGTCCCAATTAACCCAAAATATAGTAAAGGACATTCATATAACCTCATTGCAACTGACTATTTTACAAAGTGAAAATAAATTGTGGACCCAAGGAAAGCTAACTCATAACAATTAATCATGTTCCAGAAGGAGAACATTCTATCTAGATTTGGCATTCCTAAAAATTTCATAACAGAAAATGGTTCAATTTTTATTGGATCTAAATTTACATAATTTTGTGGAGAATATAGTATTATTATGGGACAATCATCCAACTATTATTCTCAAGGAAATGGTTTTCCTGAATCAACTAATAAAACATTGATTCAAATTCTCAAGAAAACAATCATAGAAAACCATAAAGATTGGCACAAAAAATTGATAGATGCGCTTTGGGAAAGACATATCACTCCAAAATATAGCACTGGATATTAATCATATACGTTGGTATATGGAAAGGAAGCAAGGATGTCGTTACATATGGAACTGAATGCATTGGTCATTTCCATAAGCAATGAAAACATGTAAGAAGTTTCACCTCTGCAAAAACAATATCATGAACTTTTTAAATTAGAAGAACAAAGAGTATAAGAAATAATAACTATGAGAAAGAGGCAACAAGAAGTCATTTTTTTTTATAACAACACCATGGAAAGAGATTTTCAAAAAGATCAACTAGTTCTATTATGGAACAAAAAAAAGAAAAAATGATATTTTCATACAAATTTTGAAGCTCCTTGGATCAGTCCGTATCAAATTGAAAAGGTTATTGATTTCAACTCTTATTTTTTGAAATACAAGATAGGAACAATTCAATAATTGCTCGCAAATGAGAAATATCTCAAGCACTTCTTTTGTTAATAGTGAATTGTCAACTTGTACATAGTCCTTTGAATTTTCCACTCTTTTATACATTCTTAGTCTGTATTGTTTCTTCTTTCCATTTTCTTTTATTTCCCTCTTAAAAGATTTTGTCTGACTCCATTTTCCCAATGGACAAGGATATCTATATTCTCAACAACCTGCAGAGGTTTACTATCCCATAGTCGGAGCCGGATGTTGATCCACATTTGTTGATCAATGTTTATGTATATTGGTTCATACTTAGTCACTTTTTCTTGTTTCTTGTATATCATATACTTAGCCATTTTTATAAAATGCGGGTTGCGGAGTGAGATACCACCAAGTCCGCAAGTCCCATACTTAGTATATTTTTCACCATTCTACAATATTAACACTTAGTCATTTCTTTTAATATAGGAGTCTTGTTGTGGAAGACTAAGTCACCCCTCACCCTGAAAATGCCTATGTCCCACAAACTATAAACTCACAACCATCTAAATGAGCCTTCACATTTATGCATCACTCGTATAGTACCTCTTTTCGACACTAAACCATTTTTTTAATGTAGATGTGGGGTTATCCCCTCATTTCCATTCTCCTTTTCACAACCCTGCATCCCACATTTCATCATACTTCAAAATAACCTGCATATTTTTTAATCCCACGGAATTGAATGTCTTTCCACTTGGTATATTTTTTTAATGTGGATGCAATAGTCTCCCTCATATCTCCCATTTCATTTTCCACATCCCGCATTCCGAAATTCCAAAATAACCAAAATGCATTATCCATCCCTCACTTTACACCTCCATACTTAACCATTTTCCATACATATCAACAAGATATCACCATTCCCCATGACATTAATTTCCCTACTGCCACATCATCTGCCACTCATATGAATTGAACATTGTTATTAAGTGGTGTGATTTTCATAAAATATCCACCATAAATATTAAATCAAATCATGCAATTGGAAACTTCAAACTAACAGCTATAACATTTGATAGTCAAGGAAATATGTGGTAAAATTAAATATGAAATTAAAATCCCTATTGTAAAAAGATTGTATTGAAAAAATCGCCACCCATACATAAAGAGCAAGTCTTTGTAAGATATGTCAAGTAAAAGGAAAGAACTATATTGTGGTGATACTGTAAAATCCTTGGGACAAGAAAATCACCAGTTTCAGTGGTCACATGCCTACAAGTGGTACTTATCTCTCCCATCCGAAGAAACGATGTTGAACAAGGTTTGTACCTCAGGCATTTCATTATCGAGATGTGTTACCCATGATTTTGGTCATCATGATGATGAATTGATGATGGTGTATTTAGGCTCTTCATTAGAACTTTCTCTTGAGAAAGGTTACCTTCATCTCTTTCCAGAAATCACATTTTTGAGGACTGTTCACAGGCTGCTAGTATATTTTCCTATGAGAATGCATGATTCTCACAGGCTGCCTTAAGCCAGGGTGAGATAAGTTCACACTATGTTGAACTGATAGGGTGCGAACTCTTTCTAAAGAAAGGAAAAATATGAATTCTCGATGCTTCTAGAAGGGAATCTTCTAGAAGGATGAGATGGCATTCGAATGGTTATCCTAGTATTGGATTCTCTGATATTTTGGGATCATTCTTATCCAAGTAACTAATTCATTCTCTCCTATATATTCAGGGAATTCTCATGGAAAAAGATAGAAGAAAACAAGGTTAAGCAAGATTCATTGGAGGATTGGTGAAAGATTGTGTGAAGGACTGATGCTACAACAACTAAGAACTCCAACAAGTTTATCAAAAGTGGTTGATCTTCTTCATGCAAGTGAGCAAGTGTGTGTGTCAGAGCCAAGGGCCATCGAAAGGAAGTTTGTGACATCAAGGCTCAGGTTGTAATCTTTACTTTCCATCAATATGATACAGTAATATGTCCCTTTCCCATAAAGCTAATTCCACTTTATTGTATAACTCCTTGATCATATACATAGATTCACTGTTGAATAGATTGTGCTTTCTTCACTTCAGTTGGTTTGTATTGTTTTGGTCTTGACTGTATGAGAGCACTGGAGCGAAGCGGGAGAAACAAAGACAAAAGGAAGCGATAATAAGGTATGTTCTTTGTTCTTGCCTTCTATTTAATTCAATGGTTAGAATCTAGGGAAAGAGTCATGTTCTGTTTTTCTTTGTTCTAGATCCAGGTGGATCTAGGGAGATCAGTTTGTGTCCGCACTTACGGATTTATACAATAACAAAATTGGCGACTCCACTGGGGAAACAATCCCATTTTCTTTGTGGCTTTTGATATTTTTCTGTGGCCATTTTCTTTGGTTTCATTTTTCTCCTGTCCTATCAGTCTCTGAGTCTTCAGGATATCCTGATAGACCTTCTGGGTCCAGAAGCCTTTTTGAATTGTGCTTCCTTTTTCAAATTTTTGATTATGTTCAGGAATTCTCGCACTGCACTTTATTGCAGCCTACGAGAATAGGTAGATTTCGCACTCTGCCCATAGGTTTCAGTGCGAGGTTCTCGCACCATGCGCAAGGGTCACCTGCGAGAATCAGTGATTCTCGCACTGTGTTATATTGCCTGCCTACAAACACCATTTTTCAAAAATTTGGATTTGAGTTTGGTATTTCTAACTGCCCAGATCAGTTTGATTTCCTCTTATAAGTTTTTGGGACCTCTAATTGGTATCTTTCTTGTCTTTGTTTGTATGCATGAACAGTCTTAGGGTTTCAAGGCTTTTCTTGTCATTTTGGACTTGACTTTCATTTCTTGGCTTTTCTTAGCAAAACCATTCTCTCTGACTTCATAATCTAAGTGTGTTTGATTAGTTAAGATCCAATGATTGGTTGAAAGTTAAGTTTTTTTGGTTTTTCTCATTTGCTTATTGGTTTGAAAGATCATTTTCGTTTGCATTGAGAAGACTACTTTGGTTTGCTCTTTATTTTTTCTTTCATTGAAAGAGTGGATTGGGTTATTTGCTTGTTCATTGATTTGATTTTCTGTGCTCTCATTGGCATAGTGAGGGTCCTTTTTGGAAAGTGAACAAAATTTTTTCTTTCAAAAACTTGTTTTTATTTTTAGAAAACATTGAAAAATCAATTTTTTGAGATTGTTGAAGTATTTGAAAAAGACACAATAGAGAATTGTCATTTAATAAGTAATTGTTGGCATTTGAAAGGAAATTTTTCATTGTAGTTCAAGGTTGATCTGAATTTTTTTTTCTCTCTCCCATACATAGAATTCATTGAACGAAAAGTGATATATTTCATTCTCATCCTTGCATTGTTGGGTCATAGTCATACAACATAAGTTTCATTGCCGTTACCTTTGAGTAAACAAAAACCTTTAATAACACTGCGTAATCATAAAATTTATCTAGTAACTCTTTTCTAGGGCTCTTTTACACCAACATTTAGCTAGGCTAGCACTTTGGAGTAGGAAGAGAGATACACTCTCCAGAAGCATAAAACACACAATAGTATCTTGTGTTAGGGAGTGTTCAAATTCCATTTGCAACATCTTGTCCTGGGAAGGCCTTCTCACACAAGGGTCAAGCACGAGGTCACATTGGTATTGGCAGAGTTACTTACCCTACTTTGTTGATATCAGTGTAGAGATTGCACGTATTATGGGGATCACTCGGAGGTATACCCACAATGATGAGTGGAAGCCTTTTGAGTTGATTTCGGGCTAGATACCCTGCCCTTGTGTGTGGATCGGACTGTCGACTGTCCCCCCAGGATTTATTGTTGTTGGTGGTGAAATTAGTGGCCTATCTCTCTAGATTCTTACCCGAGGTGACTGTGGAGGGGAAAGTCTTCACGGTACCTGGAATTGACGTTGACCAAACTCACTCGGGCTCCTTGGAGGGTATATGCACGATTATGTGTGGGAGATTGCACCAGGGTGTAAGTCCGTTAAGCAGGTCGTCAGCATAACTTTTCCACCCTAGCCCCGCCCCTTCTCGTCTCGTTGTTGCGACGTTGGATTTCATCACCAACTAGTGGCTTCAAAATTAGAAGGTCTTGTTTGCTTGGTGATTGCTTCCTAGATTTTGTTTACTAGCGCGTGTTGTTTGTTTCTTGAAGTTGACCATAAGATTTTCTTCACGAAGTTTGTCACTCATTTACAATAGATCCCCCACGTCATTCACGTAGAATGCAGGGTTTATCTCAAGAGAATCTAGATGGTTCACAACCCTTGCCTACAACTACACCTGAGGGCTCTCCTCGACAAAGTGAAGTCCCAATTGTTACCACACCACAAGTGGAATCAACTGACTCTCTAGAACCTTTTCTCATTACCAATACTAGAGAGGAATTTCTAATTCGTCGTGGTTCTGAATGACCATTTATGAGACTGAATTCTTCTGAAGAACTAGTTGTTACCACTTCTGGATCACCCATTGGGCCTTTTCCCAGAGTAGAAGGCCAAGATCCTTTTTGGTCAGGTGATTTCCGAAGGACCCTTTTTGGTCTTGGTTCGCCTATGGTCTCTGAAATCAACCCTCCAGTGTTTTATGAGACAAAGACTGTACCATTGAATACAACTTATCACTTTATTGTCCCTGCCGAGATGGCCCATCTCGCGAATACTACGAGTGTCCCTACCGGGTTAACTGTGGCTGGTCTTGCTCCTATAAACACACAACGACCGCCCAATGTCACTCCGACTCTACCACCCGGATACCATGCGTTGAATGATTTATTGAATGCTTATGTTCCAACACCTCCACAAACTCCATCCGGTTCTCCAGGTGGTCCTTCTTTTCCTGGGCACCCTATTCCCAGTTTTATTCCAACACTCCCTCAATTTCATTTTGACAATCCTAATCCTAGTGGCACTATCCCGTCCATTACACCAAAATTGCAGGTTCCCATTGGTGGACAAGGTGGTACAACTCAACTTCCTCTTACCAGACATATTCCAATTACTAAACAACCTTTGATTGGGACACAACTTCTGGTTGGAACACCACCTACGATAGGGGGACCAACCCCACCTTTTGGGAAAAATATGCCTCCTGCTTTGGCCCAGTATTGGAATCAGATGATACAAAATATTCCTCAAATGACTAGGGGGCAACAACCTGTCCCTACTATAGGCCAACCACATCCAGGTATACCCAATCCTATTTGGGGTCAGGGTCAGAATACTCAAACTCAGGTCCCTGCTCAAACTCAAGGTTACAATCCTTGGAACTACTATCCGCTCCAACCACCACCGAATCTGCCTGGGTCTTCCCATTATGGACATAATTCTTACGGTCCTACTATTTTTCCGATAGGGCTTCCACCCCAAAGCCACCAATACCCGCAGGTGAATCGACAATTACCTTTTCTTGCTACATTGGATTTGCCAGATTTGTCTAGGATTTTAAATGATCCTATTCGTCACTCTCCCCAATGGCCTGTTATTCCAACCAAGCTTCCATCGGACATTCCTAAATTCGACGGCAAAGTGGGAGAGGAACCGAACAATCATGTTATGAATTTTCACCTATGGTGTTCATCCAACTCATTGATGGATTACTCTATTCGTTTACGTCTTTTTCAACGAACCCTTACCGGTTCTGCTACGAAGTGGTATATTGAATTGCCACAAGGTTTCTTCTCTGATTTCAACACCCTAGCTATGGATTTCCTTACACATTACCAGTTACCGATCCGTTATGATACCGAGACTGATATTTTGAATTCCTTCAAACATACTAAAGGAACTCATATATCTGATCATATCCATGAGTGGTGAAGACGTCGACGTCTCATTAAACTTGAATTATCCGATCAATTACTGGTAGAATGGTTTACGAAATCCTTTGTGAACGAAATTGGTAAGGACATTGACATGGGTGGTGTTGTCACGGAGGAGTAGGCTATAAGTCATGCTCAATATCTTGATCTCATTTATTCGCAAACGGGAACACTTTACGATTTGTTACCTGAATTACCTCATCCTGGTACTTCTAGCACTTCAACTACTCCAACTACCTCTCATGCAACTGACGGTGTGATTGGTACTGCTCAAGCCCATTCACATTTTGTTTCAAGTACTACCCCTAAATCTGCTTCTTCTAATGTTCAAAATTCTCCGTCTCTTGCCGCTCCCACCGGTAAAACTTCTGAGGTCAATGCTTTCCAATCTACCCCAGCCGGTAAAAACAAATCTAAAAAGGGGAGAGGCAATAATAAGGAGGGAAAAAATAATAATCAAGAAGAGAAAACTAAAACCACTCCTGTTGAAGATTGGGATAAGCGCAAACCACGATACCCTTGCCTTATCTGTGGTGATGATCACTACACGAAGGATTGTCCACGACGTGTCGAGGTCACGAAATTCCTCCAAGGAACCCCAAAATCATCTACACCAGCTGTCTTGTCCCAAACCTTCCTGTCTCAACAACAAGCTTAGTTGGTCATTCAAGACCAACCCTCCTCTTCTACGACATCATATGTTTTGAGGTCTACCGGTGATTCTAAGCAAAACAACATTGCACTCACGACTAGAGACAAATATTATACTCCATATAAGGAGAAGGTTGACGATTTACCTCCTTCTTTGGTACAACCATCTCCCGCAAATCCACCTACTAACGGTCCTCTTCATCTCAAATGACCAAGTCTTGATACAGTTCTACAACCACCCCCAAAAGGTGTCGTTAGGAAATCGGCTTTCAATCCTCATGCTAGTGCGGCCCAGAACTACAGTATTGTTGAATATCTGGCCCAGGAACCTTTAGCGATGTCAGCCCTTGAAGTCCTTCAGTCTTGTCCTGCACAATGGAAGGCACTGTTAAAATCTATTGGTGGAATTGACTCGACAGATATGAATCTCATAGTCTTTGACTTGGATGATCATATTTCAAGGTTACCCCCTCAACTCGTGTTTCAAATACAAGTGGTTGTCTCCGACAAGAACATTTGTCGAACTGTTATTGATGAGGGTGCCTCCACGTGTGTAATGTCTTTTGCTTGTTGGAAATCCATTGGCTCTCCTCCCTTGAATGAATCACAAAACACTCTTAAAGCCTTCAATGGCTTTGGTTTTAAGCCTTACGGTGTTCTTCCTTCGTTACCTATCACACTAGAAGGTAAGACGGTCCAAGTTGAAGTGGAAGTCTTTGACGCTCCCCTTGATTATAATATTTTACTTGGCCGTAGTTGGATCAATTCCATGCGCACCGTTGTGTCAACACTTTTCCGTGTAGTACGTTTCCCTCATCAAGGAAAGGTTGTTACGGTTGACCAACTTGCCTTCTTCAACTCTGATACTCGTACTGGAAACGTGTCGTTTATTTCTAAAACCCCACCGGGTTATGAGAATGTCGGTGTAGGCCTGTTAAAGGACTCCTCGTTAATGGGTACTTTTCCCATTCCACCACCCGATGTTCCACGCCTGTCTGTTGCTTCTATCAAAATGATCTCCACCATGCCTCACGAACTTCCTGCGTCACATGACCCTTGGATTGTCCCTGACCATGGAGAACATTTTTCGTTTCGGCGACGTCATGCCGTTAAGTCCGGTTGAGTTTTCTTATCAAGCCATTCAATCGGAAAAACCTTCTGTCTCTTCTCTTGATGAGTTGTCTCCCGATCCTTTTCGTGTTATTTTTCCCACTGACGAGATGATCATCTCCATCATGGAAGACACCCCTTGGGATGATGGGCATCATCGTTCCATACTTTTTCTGGAGCAGCATACTCTTGAGAACTACCAACGGATTTCGACTCCATCGAAAGTTGTTTTTATTTCAACGATTCCCACGACTTCACACGATGTGTTTGCTGAAGGGAACTTAAGTAACATATCTCCCACGATTCCCATTGACATATCCATTAAACCTGGGATTTTTTAAAATGTTCATATTGGAGCTTCGTGCTCTTCAGATGAAATCGTCACATATACATCTATGTTCAAAGAATTTCGTGACATATTCACCTGGAGCTACAAAGAGATGCCTGATATCGACCCTGAAATTGTTGTACATGAGATAAAGACATACCCTGGAGCTAAACCTATCTGGCAATGCCTTCGTCCAGTTCACCCACGTAAAGCAGCTGCTATAAAACTCAAAGTTGAGAAACTTCTGAAAGCCGACTTTATTTATCCGGTGGCTCTTACAGAATGGGTTTCTAATCCTGTCTCGATTGACAAGAAAGGTGGCAGTATTCGTGTATGTGTTGATTATAGATATATTAACAAAGCTTGCCCAAAGACAGCTTTCCTACCCCTTTTGTCGACCAGATTGTCGATGACTGTGCTGGAAGTGAAATATTCTCTCTCATGGATGGTTTCTCCGGCTATAATCAAATAAACATTTCTCCCAAGGACCAACATAAAACTGCTTTTATTTGTCCTTGGGGTACTTTTGCCTATAGGAAACTTCCTTTCGGACTTAAGAATGCGGGCGCAACTTTTCAACGCGCTATATCTTATGCTTTTCATGATATTAAGCATATCGGTCAACCCTATTTGGACGATTTACCCGCTTATTCTATGCGCAGAGTCGATCACCCTACCCACCTTCGAGCCATTTTCGTTCGCTGTCGGTTCTATCATATACATTTAAATCCTCATAAATGCGTTTTTTGCGTAAAATCCGGCCATCTTCTCGGTTTTATCGTTTCGCGTCAAGGGATCAGGGTGGATCCTATTAAGGTTGAGGCGATCCTTAATCTCCCTCCTCCTTCTACACTGCACCAGTTGCAAAGTTTGCAGGGGAAAGAAAACTTTCTTCGTCGTTTTATCCCTAATTACGTCGAGATAACTCGTGGTTTTACGCGGCTATTAAATAAATATTCAGAGTTTGTCTGGGATACTGTTGCCAACAATTCTTTTGAAGCTTTAAAGTTTCCCCTAACTCAAGCTCTGCTTCTCTTTCCTCCTAATTACAGTCACGATTATTTCCTTTATCTTGCTGCCTTGGAGTACACTATTGGCATGGTTCTCGTCCATGCGCACGACGAACATGTTGTTTACTACTTGAGTCGAAGTCTTACACCAACTGAAATCAAGTATCAACATGTCGAAAAACTGGCCTTGGCTTTCGTTCAAGCTGTCCAACATTTCCAGCATTATATCCTCTCACGCAAGACTACGATGATTTCTCATTGCAACCCTATGCAACATATTTTGACACGTCAATTGCTAGGGGGAAAATACTCTAAATGGATTGTCATACTCCAAGAGTTTGACTTGGAATTCGATCGTGCCAAGTCTAAGAAATCCTTAGTTTTTGCTGAGTTGATATGCGATTTTCCTCACTCTGCAACGGAAAATGTAGTAGTAGATTCATTACCCGATGAATCTCTTTTCCTTATTAGCACTGATGATATTTGGTATGGGGATATCATTATATATCTCCAAACCCAGACTTTCCGGCCTACTTTGTCTAGTACTGAACGACGTTGCATACGCTATCAAGCTCATCAATACATTATCCTCGGGGATACTCTTTACCGTTGGGGAATTGACTCTGTTTTTCGACATTGTTTAACATTCGATGAAGCCGAGAAAGCTCTAAATGATTTCCATTCCAGAGAATGTGGTGGTCATATGTTTGGGTATGCTACTGCCCAGAAGATCATACATGCAAGGTATTTTTGGCCTTCTTTGTTTCACGACTGCATTACTGTCGTTCAGAAATGCCATGCCTGCCAGACCTACAATCAGAAAGTTCGGTCACATCCTGTTCCTCTTCACCCTGTGGTCTCAGTTGGTCCTTTTGCGAAATGGGGCATTGATTTCATGACATGTCACCCTCACTCGGCCAGGGGGCATGGTTACATCATTGTAGCCGTTGATTATTTTACGAAATGTGCCAAGGCGATGCCGCCATTCGATAATACTGGAAATACCGCAGCATTGTTTCTTTTTAATCATGTCATAGCTCGTTTTGGTGTTCCCCAAGCTATCGTCACTGATCACGATAGCCACTTTAGGAATTTTATGATGTTTGAACTTACGAAAAAGTTGGGTCTTCGCCATGATAACTCAACACCCTATTATCCGCAAGCTAATGGCCAGGTCGAAGCAATCAACAAAGTTCTTATAACTATGGTTCGACAGATGATAGGAATTCATAAAACAAGTTGGCACACAATGTTGTTTTCGGCATTGTGGGCATACCAGACATCTGTCAAATCCGCTACTGGGTTTACGCCTTTTCTATTAGTCTATCGTGTAGAAGCCATTCTTCCTATAGAATGTGAGATACCATCTCTGAAGATAGCTGTCGAACTCTTACCCAACACTTCTGATGAAGAAGAACGTCTATTATATCTAATGCGATTAGACGAAACTCGACGTGACGCCACTCTAGTAATAGAAGCCCAGAAGAAATGTGTCAAGGCACAATATGACAAGCATGTCAAGCCTCGCGTTTTCTTTGAAGGTGATCTTGCTCTTCTCTATGAACAGGATCGAGATGTGTTAGGAGCTAGGAAATTCGAACCCATGTGGCGAGGTCCTTATATTGTTCATCGAGTTTTGGAAAAAGGAGCATATGAGCTGGTAGATTACGATGGTATCCCTTTGAGTGAACCCAGGAATGGGTTGTACTTGAAGAAGTACTATGCATAAATCATTTGTGCATAAGTACCTGTATTTTAATGTATCATACTTTGTGTGTGTTACTATAGTTTTCTTTTGTCGTTATCTGGTCTCTGCCCTTATGTGACGTTGTGTTTGATTTCCAGATGTTGGAGTCTTCACTACCCCATATTGGCTTCGCTGATGGCACTAGCCACAGTACTCAGAACCTTGCATCCGCTACGTGGGCAATCTATGCCCCAACAAACGAACCTGTATCTTTATGAGGTGTGTGCCTCGGCCGTGCGACCAACAACATTGCAGAGTATAGCACAATTATTGAATTATTGGTTGATGCTATCTCACTCGGAATTTGTCATTTGGTTGTGCGACTGGACTCCCAGCTTGTAGTACTACAGTTAAGTAATATTTACTCTATTCGAAGTCCTACTTTGTTATGGGTGTATTTGCGAATTCACCTCTTGGAACGTTATTTTGATCACATTGAATATCAACATATTCCTAGATGTCTTAATACATTAACAGATGCATTGGCTAATTATGTATTGGACATACATTTGAATCATTTATAAATTAAACACATTGAAATTCACATAATATAAAGTAAACTGGTAGAAGCCGTCTGTATATATAACGATCAAAAGAGTTTTTTACAAAAGTTTGTCCGAAGACCAAAATGTCAAAAATTGAAGCTTATAGCTTCTACAAAGTGACGTCATGGATTACGTTCATGGTAACACACGACTGCCCTAGCAACCCTACAAAGCAGTCAACTCATAGCTGTTGATGCCCCTATAGTATGACGTTGATCGCATCGTGGAACCTCTTCCAGAGTCATATCTGGAATGTCTGCAGTAAGGCACTCTAGATTCTGTTCCACTATTTGATAATCCTCAGCATACTGTGGTGCTGCCGCTACCTCTCCTCACCATTGGATGGGAGAAGTGTCAGGAGGTCTGTACGGTCCAACATCTATGTTATCAAAAAACGTTTTTGTATTAGTCTTTGGATGAATATATAAAAAAAAAACATTTGAATATGATAAAAAATTCAAAAAACATTTTAAAAGAGAAAATGCATGTACTTCTTACCAAGGTCACCCCATTGAGTATCCTCTGGTAGTGCTAAGTCAGGATCTCCTCGGAATTCCAACCTGGCATAAGCGTAGTCATCAACCATCAACATCTGGGTTTGAAGCCAGTCAAAGAAAATATCATCGTACTTAACGATCGATCCTGCTACGTGTCGGGCCATGAGCTGACACCATCTCAACATCCTTGGATCCCTGGGACCCGATATGTTCCACTCAACCTATAGTCTAAATATGGGGACCCTCTCAAGGAATAAGGACACCAGCAAAGATCCATACCTGAATTTCTTTAGGTCACCTCGCCTACATTTGGTCAATTGCTTTTTGATACTGTGAAGCACAACATCTACCCAGTTGAATACTCGAGGCTCAGTACACTCGATGGCGTACTGGAAGTAGCTCTGTAATGCCATATGAGGAGCAGAACTCCCAGCCATCTGAGCTATAGTGAAAAGGATAGTACAAAGGGTCAAGTCTTGTACCCCTCAGATAGCCACTTTTCCTTTTTTCCTCTCTGTCTCGGGTATGCAGTATTGATTACAGTACTCACTCATCTTTAGCCCACCACCTCTACTAATAGTTAGGATGACATAGAATCTGCATCGGGACAATCCTGTCAGAAAGTAAATGTCCTGAATGTCTATGGACAGTGTGTGAGCTCCCACATGAAAAACCTGTTGATCTGGGTCCCACATACGCACCAGATACTCTAATAGTCTGACTTGGGCCCTCATGCCCGAGATACGAAAATACTTTAAGAGCCCACAATCTCTCAAAGAAGCTATGGTAGGCGGATGGTTTTTAGCCATTGCATTATCCTCTTCATGTTCCCTGTCATGCCACTCAAGTACCATGGTGATAGCCAATTATCTGCGCAAGGAACACAATAAGAGGATTAATAACTTTTTTCATGCTTTGGGTATTTTTCATTGGCTAAAAATTAAAAAAAAAAAATTGGCTTTGCGGTTCTCGCATGTGCCTTGTGTGCACAGTGCGAGAACCTCACAGGTGGCCTTAGGCTCACCTGCAAGAATGCCTCATTCTCGCAGGCCCCGTATGGCCCGCCTGCGAGAATTGCAGCGCGCATGTAGGGCTTAAAAACTCAACTCAAAACTAAACATTTAACCAATGAAATCACAAATTTAAACCATGAAAATGTCAAGGAAAAAGAGCTTACCTTAATGTCGCAGACGACTCGCTGAATGGTCTCTCGTAGCTCCCGCAAATTGATGCCAAACTTGGAGGGTAAAAGAGGGGTTGTTTGAGCTCAATAGTGAAATGTAAAATGGTGTGGTAAAAAAGAGTATTTACTCATTTTATTTACTTTTACTATATCATTTTGGGTTTTTTATAATTATTTATCAATTAAACCCTAATCACTAATGTTATATTGAGTGTAACTCTTGCAGGCATGATGACTTTGACGATTCAATACAGGGATATGGACATGTTTTTCTTTGTTATCGCGTGTTTCTGATTCTTTTTTATGGTTTTTACATAAAACCTCGAGCGTCATTTTTTTCTGTTCTTGCGCTCGTAAATACATGAGAATGTGATCGAGCATACTTTTATCACATTTTCGGGCTCACAAGGTTATACGAAAAAGGAACCCCCTGGAGTCCTCTTTAAGCTCTTTTTAGACTCTCTAAACATGAAAAGATCGTCGAGCGACCTTGCTATTTTCATGCTCGATAAAGTATTTGAAGTAAGCGTCTGGTGAGCGATAATTTATCTCTTTTTCGGTCTCGTCCAGACTATTTTACGAAAAAGGAACTGAGAGAGTTCTCTTTTAAGTGTTTTTCCAAACTCTATAATCTTGAAAAACCTTCGAGTTTTCTATCTCTGGACTCGTTAAACAAACATTGACAGACCCGTGATGGGACCGAACCACTCCTTCTTAGGGTTCGTTAAATATACTCCAAGGGAATCATCCGAAGGATGAGCTTACATCAACAAGAATATGTTATCCTCCTCAAGCTTGCGTAAAAATAAAGAGGTACTTGCCAGAAATGGTGGGGGAAAATTTGGGAAAGGGATATGTTTCATCTTTGTATTGATTGGCAGTAAGTGTCGCTCTTGAACATGACACCCCCTATTCATC
>ML831873.1:0-12133 GCA_009831015.1 Picea engelmannii | reverse complement strand
GCCTGCGGACAAGTAGATCGACCTCTAAGGCTTGACCTTAACCCTAGACAGAAAAGTGCTTATCATGGACACTAAATTTCTTTCGAATCTATCTAAGCCTAATGCATGAGAAGGGAGAGTAACAGAAGTACCTCTTAACTGACATTTGTCCCTGGACGCTCCGAGTTGCGCTCCAATCTTTTGCTCCTCGCTGAGGTCTGTGGACAAAACAAGATACGACCACTTCCTACTCTATTGACATTAGCTTGAAAACATATCTATCACTGAATGATAAGTTCATGTAACATTAGACACAAACTAGAAAGAAACAGGCCAAGCGTGTCATATTAATGAGAATAACGACAGCAGTACTTACAATCGTAGATGCGAATGTGACAGCTTCATCAGGTCCTCTTCGTCTAACCCTTGCCTAAACGATCCACAACCTGGATGAAAGCAGCTTCGATGATTGCTCTCCTTCGGCTGACTGCTAATTTCCTCCAAGATCATAAGTTTCACATATTCAGTTCCTCCTCCTCACTTATGAGATCATAAGTTTGGTGTGATTCTCTCAATTTGCAGCCCTTTTCACCATTAGAAAGCTTGCTTATATAGGTTGGGAGGAGCCTAACCATTTGAGTTATGTTTAGAACCAGTTGATAACCTCCTCCTTGGATTAGAGATCTTTTGACAAAACCAAGAATTCGAGCTCAACCGCCTCCTAAATTCGAATGATTCTCCCCTTATTCTTCTCACCGGGCTAACAATTTACCTAGAATGGAGAGCGCTCCCTTAGAAGGGGCATCAGAGTGTTAGAATGCTCCTGAACAAGTCAAGGGAAGCGCCAGCGCTTCAAATCTGAGAAACGCTTCTACAAAGGGGTGGAGAAGCATTATAACGCTTCTAAGGCATGGTAGAAGGGCGTCGGTGCTCCTCAGGCAGTTTTAGGGGAGCGTTCCCCTTCCAAACTCTTGATTTAGAAGCCCTCTTAGGTGTTAAGAGAGGTTTGACTCCAGTGAACCAGTTTCTTCCTTCAAACCAAGCATATAAGATGTTTCAAGTGCCTCTTTAGTGTCGTCGTTGCGATAACATGATTCAACAACATTCACGACACTCTATTTTCAACTTGCGATACTTGCGACAAGTTGTAAGGGAGTTGCGACAAGTGAGAGGCAATATGCGACACTTACCCAACTGAGTGATTTTGATGTGTAACACATTTCTTCAATGAAAAAATAAAAAAGCAATTCATTCCATTTCCATGGAAAGTTGGAGAAATTTTTGTGAAGAAAAATTCTCATTCGAATGAAAACACTACTCAATTTGACCATCTCAGTTTAAAAGAAGTTCAAGAAATTCATTTTTTAGACCCTGAGGATTTATTTTCAGCAGACATGTTTATAATTGGATATGAGTCATCATTTAATAAGTCAGTTCAACTAGAAAAAGGAGGGGGAGATAATCAAAATCATCTTGAAGCCTCACCTAGAACAATCCCATATGATATTAATGTGTTGGTCAGCACCAATGATTTCTATAAGAAACAGAGTCAAGAGACTACAAGTAAAAACCCAAATTCACCAAATGTGTCACAAAAGAATTGTACCTCAACAAAAGAAAACCCCGAAATAATAATCAAGAACAAAGAACGTCTCCCACCGTAATTTCAGATGATGGTGGATATAGAGACCCTACTAGAAATACATATGAAAAATCACACAATGTTCATGTATCTATAAAACGAAAAAAATAAATTTATAAAGAAGGAAATGAAGCACCCAAAGTTGAGACTAGTCCCAAAAACAAGGATATTAATGAAAAAATAGAAGAACCGATCTGACATGAACAAAGAGTGATTCAAAATAGGACTATAGCTGAAGAAATGGGTTCCCAAAAACTAGAGGTATTTGAGGAGGAATCTTCCACTTTGCACCACACGTACAACAAGAATTCAAAAAAAAAAACATTAATTGAAAAAGTAAATTTAAAAAATAAAATTATTTCTGAAAAATGGAAATCACAGATTGATCTTCAAAGGGTAAAACCCTCAAAAATCGTTGAGTTTAATGAAGCAACTGGTGATTCAACCTTAAATTATTCCATTAATGAGATAGAGAAGGATACTTTGATGATAAAGGAAAAAGTAAAAAAAAAATGGACAAATGTTTTCATCCAAGACCCTTTTTTTCTAAACCCATCACTACTATACAACCATTGCGTAGTCTCTAGGATGTACATGAAACAAGATCTATGTTGAAAGGTTCATCAAGTTTATTAATGGTTGTAAAAAACATATATTGGAGATATCATTAAAATAAGGACAACCTTCATACTTGAAATATGGAAGTTAGCAACAAATTCAACTATTCTCTCTAGAATGGTCTTGCATTTTAAAGAGTATCTCCAAAAAGACTTGGAAAATGATGAAATATTTTACAAAGAAGGTGTGGGTAAATTTTCAGCCAAGGTCTTAAGTTTAAGTGATATACATAGGAGAGACCAAAATATTCCTTTTAAAACTCGTTTGAAACAAATTAGTGCTTGTTGGTTGAAAAGAATTAAGTTCTTGCAAAAAATGTTGTTCCAATGTGATGTTATAAATACTAAAAGAGGTTATTTGTTTTTAAAACTTGTTTATTTGACTAAGGAATTGGAGGGCCCACACTTAATTATGGACTCAATGCTCTTATCAAAAGAGAAATTACAAGAACAATTGGATGCCTTCAATGTTTCTTCGAAAAGTGAATTTAATTATTCAATTGCATATTCTGAAGAAGAAGTGGAAAGGTGATTAATCCAATACGTGAACAAAAATAAAGATGTTTAAGACACACTTTATCAATTGAACCTTGAAATTAAACAGATAGAAAATGAGTTATTTGAAACCAATACTAGACAAGAGATAACGGTTGCTCCTATGTGGGAGTATATTGAACAATGGTTAAGGAAATGATAGTTAAAATAATTGAAATTGATCAACAAGAAGTTAGTAACATCGTTATGCCACCTCCATCCCAACAACATCCTATAAAAGACACATCAACAAGCAAATAACGGTTATGATCTTCCATCATAGTAAGTGAAGTAGTCACTTTCTTTTTCCCTCAACTCTTTTTCTTTCTTAGTTAGTAGTGATTATGCATTTCTTGTTTCAATATTTGTGAAAACCAAAGGCCAACTCCCAACTTTCTCCTTTCTGTCTTCTAGGTCCTTATTTAATTTCATGGTCCATGGGAGCCCAATCCCAGTCCTCTTTGAAGGAAAAATTATGTTTACTTTTATGAACTTTATAGACATTATTACTTTTTAAAAGACATCTA
Source organism: Picea engelmannii (assembly GCA_009831015.1). Taxonomy (NCBI): domain Eukaryota; kingdom Viridiplantae; phylum Streptophyta; class Pinopsida; order Pinales; family Pinaceae; genus Picea; species Picea engelmannii. Next base: position 8,834 of record ML831873.1, on the reverse strand, counting down.
TTATTTTTTAGGTTCCCAAAGAACTATTTGGGACATTACAATAATGCTTTATTAGAATTTTAATTTTAAACATGAGAATTCAACTATGCATCCATCAAAATCTTTTTGGATCTTAATTGAATTATCATTTCAATTTCTCTACCATATGCGGTCCTTATGTTATTTCCTTTTTCTGAATAATTTGTCCTACTTTTCTTTATACTATGATGGAAAACTCATTGTGTGAGATTGTTTACTCTCTTGGTTCTTAATCTTGTATTATAGTGTGAATATTTACCTTCTAGGAGATCCCTGGTCCTTTCTTGGGTATTATTTGCATGCGAATATTTGTTTCAAGAATAAGTATGGTCCTCTCTTAGGCACTTTTAATATTCTTGTATTCTATTCAAACATAGAGGAGTACAAACTCCTTAAAAACACAGGGAGATTTATCCTTGTGATGTTATCTTAAATATCTTAAAAGATTCTTTTAGATCAACACATATACACCACAACAAAATGGTGTGGCTAAAAGAAATAATCACACATTAAAATAAATGGTTAATTGTATGATCCAATCCAAAAGATTAAGTCTTCGTTATTGGGCGAAAGCCATCAATTATGCAAATTACATAGTAAATAAAAATTCCACAAAGGCTTTAAAAAGTATAACACCAAAAGAAGCATGGACTAAAATTAAACCAGATGTAAGCCACTTCTATGTATTTGGTAGTGTAGCATGGAATCACATTCTTGATGTGAAAAGGAAAGCATTACAACCTAAAAGTGGGAAGTTCATTTTTGATGGATATTCTAAAGATGTCAAAGGATACCAACTTCTTCAACCTCATTCCAATGAAATTATTATTAGAATATATGTTAAATTTGATGAAAATATCTTGGCTTGTAAGCCTAATTCAATGTTTGTGCCATCTTCAAACTACAAGACATATTTAGTGTTTGTGCCATATTTTGTTCCTTTTCTATTTTCCTCTTCTTTAGAAGATGACAGTGAGGATGAAAATCCACCTCCGACTACTCACCTTCATCCAAATGTGTCCATTGAATATGAACATGCACCTACACCATTGCTTCCCCGATGGATTTGTTCAACACAAGAAATAACTAGTGATCTTACTAGTGATCCTTTAGATCAATTTCAAACATGTCACATTTTCAGTGAGCCTCTTCTCTTTTGGCTCATGTTTCAGAGACTCATGATCCAGAAAAATTTGCAGAAGATTTAATCCATCTAGATTGGGACACAATGATGAATGATGAATATGGTTCCTTGATGGAGAATTATACATGGGATATTGTACCTCTTATGAAAGGAAGAAAGATTGTCAAATGTAAATGGGTGTATAGAACTAAGTATGCATAATATGGAAGTATTGAAAAACACAAGGCCCATTTAGTTTCCAAAGGATTCTCTCAATTTGAAGGCATAGGCTATAATGAAACCTTTTGCCTCATAGCCAAAGTGAATTCCATCCATCTTTTTCTATCCCTTTCTACCTCACATAAATGGGAGGTCCATCAAATGGATGCTAAGTTCGCCTTCTTGCATGGGGATATTCAAGAATAAATATACATGGAACAACCTACTAGGTATCTCTAGAATGACTCCAACCTTCTTTGACATCTTAAAAAATCTCTTTATAGTCTTAAGCAAGCTCCTCGATCTTGGTATGCCAAAATGGATAGCTTTCTTCTTGACACTGAATTTTCTAAATGTCATTCTGACCCTAATGTCTATACCAAGAAAATAGGAATACATATCATAATACTTGTTCTTTATGTTAATGACCTTATTCTCACTGATAGTGACCCTAAAATTTTATGTGAAATCTAGGCTTAAAAACAAATTTGAAATGACAGACTTAGGTTATTTGCATTACTTCCTTGGCCTCCAAGTTTTGCAAAATAAGGAAGGAATTTTTGTTTTCCATTCTAATTATGCTTTGGAATTTCTTCGTTTATTTCACATGGACAATTCTAAACCAACCCCTTTTCCCATCCAGTCTAGAGTCAAACTTGCTACGACTTGTTCTACTCCCAAATTCGATGTCACTTTGTACCATCAATTAGTTGTGAGCCTATTATATTTGAATCATACTCATCCTAATATTTTTTTTATTGTTGGTATTGTTTCCCATTATATGAAAACACACCATGAAAGCCACTAGAAAGTAGCTAAAAGAATACTTCAGTATGTCCAGGGTACATTTCGGTTTGGTAGACATGATAGTCCAGAGGGAATTCCTTTATTGGTTGGTTTCAATAATATGGATTGGGTCAGTGACCCTGATGATTTAAAGTCGACTGCATGTTATGATTTCATCCTTAGTTCTAGACTTCTCACTTGGGGTTTTAAGAAACAACAAGTTATTTCTCTTTCTTTAGCAGAAGTAGAGTACTGAGCAATGATTAATACAATTCAAGAAGCATTGTGGCTTCAAAAAATCCTTCCAGAGTTTGGATTCCAACAACAACATTTGACCACCCTTTAATGTGAAAATCATATTGCCATCAAGCTTTCCAAAGATCTAGTTCAACTTCATCACAAAAAACACATCGATCTACACATGCGCTTCATCAGAAATCTCATTCATGATAAATTTATTGAAGTTCTCTTTTTCCCTATAGAAGATCAATTTGTAGAAATTTTCACAAAGTCTTACATAAGCGAAGTTTTCCAAACTTCAATCTATGTTAGGATTTCATGAAGTTGTCACTAAGGTGGGATAGGCTCTAACACCTCCTTCCTTCTCCTATAGTGTCACATTTGTAAATCCTTCAATCATATCCCATTTTGTTCGTAAGTGGGGATGTTAGGATATTTATCTACTTAAGAGTTAGTTAATATCAACTTGGTCTATTGTATCAATAGGTTAAAGTGTGTTTCTTTAGTATGCATGGTTAATATAGCATTCACGATATATTGTAAACATAGAGTGATATGATAGCTCATATTCTCCTCGATATTAATGGATACATTGCTCTGTGGCTTAACACCCAATTGGTCCATGTGTGGTGAACCAACCCGGTGCACTATGTAAATATCCAAAATACTTGGAATACAATGTAGAAATCTATATAGGATAATACATTATATATTAAATAATAAATGTATAAGAATATGAGATATGGGATTACAATGAGGATGAGGGCCTTATATACCCACGCAGGGGTGCCCCTTCATGAAGAGACATGAAATTTTATCAGGAATGTGTATCTTCATTATTAATCATTAACTATTGATTATTGATTATTATTTATATTTTATAATGTATTTATTATTATATATTATGTTCAAAACATTTCTTTCCCCTTAAAAATTCTTTGTCCTCAAAGCATATTGATGAAAAGGCTTGATGATTTTTCCTTTGGGTTGTAATGTCTTCACATCCTTCACTATTCTGGGAGCAGTCATAGTTGAAGATATGAGGTGATATGGACATTTGAGTGTTGAAAAAAATTGTCGAAATGAAAAATGATCTCACGATCGTAATTCAATCTTTTGCGGAACGTTGCACTTCCACGATGAACTAATATCATGACATTTACTTGCGTTGACATCAATATTTTTTGGAAAATAAGTCATTTGTTTTCGTCCTAAATGATATTGATACTCTATTTGGTTAATATATCTTATCTTATGATTTGGATGTCGATAAGGAGTTCACGTAGCCTGATTTTCCCTTATTGTACTTGTAGCATTTTCTTGATTTTATTTACTCATCGATGTTGCTTTGTTAATTGGTGAACTTTTATTAGTGATTACACTTGGAGCTTCTGTCATTTGTACTCCAACATCTGATGTTGTCCTGACTTCAATTGGACTTGCATTTGTTCCTTTCTTTGCAACTTAGATTTTTACAACTGATGATTTTTTTATTTTGATGTCATGGGTCATTGTTTCCTTATCAATCAACGAATTCTTACTGGTAATTTGCTTTAATGATTCTTATTGCGACTTCTTCTCACCTTTTAATTTCTTAATTTGGGTGATCAAGTTCTGATTATGATTCTCGAGGAGAGAAATTTCTTCGTTTTTGTCTGTGATAATGTTATCAATTTCTTTTTGCATATTTTGCATTGATTTTTTTTTTCTTGAAGTATTACCTTAGAGATATCTTTAAATTCTTTTGACTTGATTGGATCTAATTCCAATGTAGATTCTTGTAATGTTATCTTTTTCTTCTTATATGAAAATGTCAAAAACTTCTTCTTCGTGTTTAGGATGAAGGACCCTAATGCTTCCATCCAGGATGAACCTAGAACTATGTCACTATCATCACAAAATAAATATTTAACAGTGAATTGGGATACAAACGTATAGTCTCCAATGCTAAGTTGTAAATTAATTATTTCATATTGTTTTTCACCCATTGAATCTATCATTTCAATAACATTTGACTCAGGAATAACTAATTGGTTAGCACATTCAGTACTAACATAATTATTATTCTGAGTAGGAGAAATAGAGATGATAATAGCCTTTCCTGCAAGTGGTCCTTTGATTCAAAATAATGCTTGAACCATTTTTGTAAAAGTTTTAGGAAATCTTCATTTTTCCTTATTAGTGGGATCCATTTTTCTTTCGTCAATAATGTTTTATAAATAATATCTTATGTAACCCTTTTTATAACTTGAATTAGACTTAAGATTATTGTTAATCAACTTTAACTTGCTTTCACCTTTTGTATTTTTTTTAATATATATATATATATATATATATATATATATAAACTCAGTACTTCAATACTAATGTGGGAAACTTTTAATTCTCTTTGGAAACTTTTAAAATACCCCCTTTTAAATAATGTCTTCCCTTTATAATATTTGTTTTTAGTACATGGAAGGTTATTATATTGGATATGTTTATATATAGCTTGGTATATATATACTTTTCTTTTAATAACTTCTATGACACCTTTAGACTTTTCAACACTTTTTAAACTTTTTAAAGACTTTTCAACAGTTTTTAAACCATGTAATTTAAAAATTATTTTAATATTTGTCTTTCACTTGATAAAAAACCCTTCGCATCTTTGTATAAAGGAGAACACTTTCCAAAAGCGTTGTCCAGTTGTTTTACGGAATGTTTTTTTTCACCGGAATCCGACAATATAAATTTACACGAATCATTATTTTTTGTTGTTCGAAATCCATTTATGAATGTAGAAGTGGATTCAGCATGCTGAAAAATCCATGGGGCATTCAAATTATAGAAAAATAATCACTCAAATATACAAATTTAACAATTTCTCACCGGATTTCGAGTAAATTTCCCCGAAAAAAATCGTCATTTCGTAGAATGTTTAACCTACGACCTTCCCAAATAACTCAATGTCACGTTTATAATTAGTTTAATCTTGACTAGTGTTATTTTATCTACAAAATCTCTTAATTTATTTTTTTAACTTAACCTTTTTATAGACTCCCATAATTGATGCGGTATGATGATCCGTTGCGATGATTAGGGGATTGATCAATGTCAAGGGTCGTGATTTTCGATAGATCTCTTTTTCATTAACAGGACTAATATTGGCCCAAAAATAATTTACGCCCAATGTAATATTTGATAGTGTAGACGAGTTTGGATGGTATCTTGGTGGCGTTTTTAATCTCGGTAAGGTCCAACATTGAAGATAAAACAATCACATTAATGTTTAAACTGTCACGATATTCCATCAAAGGTTGCGGACTTTAAGAATTCGGTGGCTAGTGTAGTTCACACATTGGCAACAAGAAATTGTGTCACTTCCAACTCGAATTTTGGTAACTAGGCTCACGATGGTAGTACCCACGAATTTTCTATAATGGTTTGTTGGGATTTCCTTGGTTATTGTTGAGCTCCATTTTTGCCATGTTTTCCACCATATAAATACATTCATCTTTATACCTTTTTCTCGCATTTTGCCAATAATGTATGTGCAAATGCACCATAAACCTCCAATATCCATTGTCATTCACGATGTGGTTAATACATAGTTTTTTCCATATTTTTAGTGATTAAAATATGATTATATCATGTTTTACTAATGACGGTTGATAAAGTGTGATTTGCATGATCAACATTCCCGTACCATTACTGTGGTTCAACATTCTACACTAATATAGCTATTCTTGCACCTGATATTGTAGCTTGTCATATTGGCGCACTTCTAGAAGGAAATCAAGAACATAGGTTTTGTCCAGAACACCGTTGGCATGCTGACACATGTGTCATAATTCACCCATCTCGCACGTGTGGATCTCCAGCTCAGGGGGAATGATTCTACAAAAATTATAAAAAATCTCAAACTACCAACTTGCGCCTCAATTTCTGTGTAGATGGTATCATATCCAAAACTTCTATGATATGGGCTTTGTTTAGAAGGTGGAAAATTGAGTAATGCATGGGCAGTTTTTCAAAATTCGAAATTGATTAAGATATATGGGTGGATCTATAACTCGAATCTACCCAAATTGATGAAAAACCCAGATTTTTATGATTTCATTCCAAAATTTGTAAAATTGGTTTTAACCAAAATCTGATTTTGGGGGATTCAGTTCTATCCTTTCTCCTTGGATTTTTATGTATAAATAGAGCCTCGTAGGGTTGAGAAGGGGGCCATTAGTTTCATGAAGATTTTGTAAATAAGAGGTTTGTTCATATGAGAAAGATTTAAGGCGTTGTCTGACATGTAAAAACAGAGTTTCATGACTAAATGAAAAGATGATTGTTGTTGATCTATTATGCATCTCCTTGGCTTGATTTGATTATCTCAAGCATCACTGACCATCTAAGAAGGGCCCCTCAGTATGGGTAAGTGTTGCCATGCTTTAACTTTTTTAGTAGAATATAATATAATTGTATTTCTAGTTTTCTTATGTGTGGCTTAATTTCCACTTGTTTATTTGATTAAGTTTTATGAATTCAGGGTTATTAAAAAAACTCAAGAGTGATTCTTCATTGGCATGCAATTCACATTATGCTTTGTACTTTCATTTGCTATGTTCCTGCACTCTATTATGTTTATGCACCTTGATTGAATTCCATGTTTCATGTACTCACAATTATTAATATAGCCACTCCATGCTTATATTCATATTTCTCACACTCCATTCGATTATGGTAGCTGAGTTTTGTTTACACAAGAAAAGAAATTGAAAATAAAAAAACATTCATCCATATATTTGCACCCTCATTCCTCTTGTGTGAATTGATTAAGACCATACTCTTCCACCACATTTATATAATCTATCCCATATCCATCAACAATTTTATTAATAATATATATATATCCTCTGTCAATTAAATATACTCATATCAGATTTCAAATTTAGATATTGATTGACGAAGATATTTCACCTCACCCCATCATTGATTCTTTATGAGAGACCTTTTCCTTTAAGTCAATCATCCAAACCATGGAGAATCAAAATCACTTTCAGTCTATTCTTTCATCTCTTTTTATGCTTCTTTCTGTTTTAAGAGATTGTTTGATTTACAAAGAATCACTATATGCACATAGTCTTTAATTGCAGAAATAAACACCATCTTCTTACACTTTGATTTTTTATTGTTTGTGAGAAATTGTCAAATACGCAATTTGAGTGAACATAAAAGAGTGCATTTCTCATTGACCAATCTTGACATTAATCAGATATTCATTATTCTTTTATGCAGAGTCCACTCTTATTGTTGACACTTGTAACCATTTGAAGAATTGTTCTTGAGATCCAATTGTAGATTAATTTTTCTTATTGGTCACTATTATTTTTCTTTCATTATGATTTGGCTTTTCCATTAATTTATTTCTTGTCATTTGAGTTCATTTCCATTTGGTTGTTTTGTTTATTGCATTTAAGTGTGGATCCACTATAGGAAATAATCATTGAAGGAAAAAAAACTTAAGTAAGCTACTCATGATTAATCACACGAACATCAGCAAGTGCATGAAAGATTGTGATCTAAGCCCTTATAGCACTAAGTTATTCCTATGTCCCAGTGATGAATCCTTAGTGTTAATTTCCTACAGTGTGGATTTCAAGATTGTTTTGTCGACTTTAGATTAGGCTAGGATTTGATCCCGTGTTTCCTACGCCTGCACCTCGAAGCTTACGAGCCCCGATTGATAATTAAATGTGGGAATTAACAGTGCATATATTTAGCCCAACATTTATAATAATTGAATGTAGGGCACACTTTATAGATGGACGCTATTTTTTTGAAAATGCAGATCTTTCCCTCCCTATTCTTCTTTGGTTTCCATATTTTAGTGTTCGATTTTTATTCGAACTTGCAGCGAAATTCTCTCTCTTTTTTTTTTGACTGAGTTTATTCTTATTTTTTAATTTCCAATGAAGTAAGTCACACTTATTGTTTCTTCTTTTTTATGAGATTCTGAACTTTCAATGGCCACAAACCTAGTTGTGGTCAAGGACCTTGGAATTGGAGAAGCTCTGAAATTTTTTTAGTGTGACCAAGGGTCAGATTGTGGTCAAGGAACAAATAATACTTCCGAGAAACTCTATAAAAATAGGATTTGGCCAAAATCCAGGATCAAGATGAAACTCTGATACCAATGTGGTGAACCAACCCGGTTCACTACGTAAATATCCAAAATACTTGGAATACAATGTAGAAATCCATATAGGATAATAAGTTATATATGCAATAATAAATGTATAAGAATATGAGAAATGAGATTACAATGAAAATGAGGACCTTATATACCCACGTAGGGGTGCCCCTTCATGAAGAGGCACGACCTTTTATCAGGAAGGTGTCTCTTCATTATTAATCATTAACTATTGGTTATTTATTATTATTTATATTTTATAATGTATTTATTATTATA
>ML831872.1:36182-48042 GCA_009831015.1 Picea engelmannii | reverse complement strand
AAAATAAATTAAATCAAACAACAATCATAACTCTGTTTCAATTACAATCCAAAAAGAATCCACTTCAAAGACCCAAAACTTTTAATTGTTCCTTAATTGCATATAGATTGCTTGTTTTCTTCAATAAAAAAACAATTCAAATGTCCATAACTCTTCAATTTATATCAATATGTACATCCTATACAATGACTATACAAATCATTTCCAATTCCACAATAACAACCTAACCATTCGAGCCACAATCCTCTATGTTCTAATGTTGATATTTTCCTTTTAAAACAAACATAATATACACAGTGATTCCAATTACTCATATCCAATGTTTTATTATGGAAATCAAATAATAATAGACCCAACGTTAACCTCCAACAGTCACAATTTCAAAACTGACTGACATAATTCACTGTCGTCCAAACAATAATCGGGCCCGATTTAATCACACACAGGTAAACAACAATATAATCATCAACACAAATCTTGATCCAAGAACATATTTTAACCAAAAACATATAACCCTGAGCTTGATATACACATGTACATTAACATGTACAAACTTCCCTTAAACAAAATACTCAATAAAGACAGAGCCATATAATGCGTGGAGAGAACATGACTATATCGACACACATGTTGTTGATATTATGGTAGCTGGGGGAGGTATTTACCTCCACGTGTAAACCCGACGATAATAGAATATTCTAGGAAGCAAGAAGAAACCCTAATTAGTTGGCTAATAACCCTAGAAGACAAGTCAGTTCAAGAGGATAACTTGTATTAGGTTATTAGCCTCCAAGAGAAGAAGTCGGCTAAAGGAAATATTATATACTAAGTAAATAGGCACCCAGAATGAGAAGTCAGCCCAGGCAAGTTTCCAGTTCTAGTATAAATACAGGAGGCCAGTCTTCATTCTGGCAGGCATTCTCAAAATTGCAGAAGCAACACTTGTGCGCACTGCAGTTAGCCAGTTTGTGCACAAGTTTAGAGGAGAGATTTCGTTGAAGCTGTTGCAACTAGAAGATTTAGGTTTTGGCCTGGACTCTCTCTTGGTTATGGTTTGGACTCTCTGATCAACTCTTGTTACTCTTGTTTGGTGCACTATCCTTGGAGAGAGGATCACTATCTTGTTTGGCTATCTACCCTAGGGTTTTCTTCCAGAATGATTCTTTGTCAAGGTTAAGGTGCTTGGGGGTGGCTTCAGCCTATGGTTGGGTGACAATAATGATATTGTCTATGGTTAAACAAGCACATCCATTATATTCTAACAGGTTATGGGCCCACACCTCCTTCATTCAGTCTAACCATTGGAAGGGAGCATAGCCATAAGGATACTAAGCTCGTTGAAGAACTGCCGCTAGGGTTTCTAGCAGAAGCAGTTACTAAAGAATTGTCGCTAGGGTTACTAGCAGGTGCAGTTGCAGAAACCCTAATCCTCTCGTTGAGGCACCTTAAGTGAAGGGATTGACCTAATTTATGAATAGACTAGTGCGCCCTAGCCTAGCACATCTCCTGGTACTCTCAGCAAGACAAGATGTCAAGTTTGAGTTTTTGGTCAAATCTAGGGTTGACCAAGTCAAAGAAACAATGACTTACTCTATGAAGTCATAAAACAAGTTATATGGGGCTCCTAACTTCAGAGCGTGGAAAACAAGGATTGACCTCATCCTTGCTAAGAATAAAGTGTTGGATATCGTGAAAGGAAAGATCGTGGAACCAGAGTTTGAATCAGGAAAAGAGAAGGAACCACATAACGTTGCAGTTATGGAGAAGTTCAAAGAGAATGACATCAATTCCATGAGTATCATAGTAGAGTCTATAAAATACCACTTAATACCCTACATCTCCCATCTTGACTCATCTAAGAATATGTACGGTGCCCTAACAAACCTCTTCTCAGTCAGAAACATTGGACAAGTAATGAGTCTGAAGAATGAGCTCTGTAACATGAAGATGAATGATGATGACAACATAACATCATACCTTGTGAGAATCTCTCAGTTAAGAGATCAACTAAAAGCTATTGAAGAAATCATTTCAGAGAAGGAACTGGTAAATATAGTACTCAACGGTCTTCCCAAAACATGGGATGCATTTTCCACAAGCATGAACAGAAGGAAGGAGTATCCTACATTTGAAAAACTTTGGACTTGTTGTGCACAAGAAGAATCAAGGATTAGTGCAAAAGAGAAACCTCAAAAGAAATACGATGATCAAGCCTTCACAACAAGATTCAAGAATTTCAAGAACAAAAGGAAGTTTGGTTCAAGGAAGAAGTCAAATCAAGAGAAAGATATGTCAGAAATACAATGCTTCAACTGTCGAAAGTATGGTCACTACAAGAATCATTGTCCTGAGCTAAAGAAAAGGAAGGAGATACACGAAGCATCAGTTGCCGAATAAAGGAAACCCTCAAGGAAGACTAAGTAGGACAAAACAAACTTCTTCTTCTAAGACAAGGTAACAATACTCTTCATAGTTCTTGTACATACCATGTTTTTTGTACATATCTTGCATATCTATTTACTAGAAGATAATATGTTCAAAGAGAAAGTATACCTATGGAAGAACAACAAGATAAGGATTTCTATCACAATGACAACAAGTCAGGAAACACACATGAAAGGATGAAGTACATTAACAAACCCTGGTAACAATTCATGTGGAATCTATTACATAAGTAACAACTGCAAGATAAGACGAAATCATAATCAATCTTGAAGAAACCTAGAAGAAGTAAAGATAGAAAGAAGTCAGCAATCAAGAGGAAATTGGAAAAAGACTTGTGACACTTTACATAAGGCAATAAAGGATGCAAACGGAAGCGTGGACTCTGTTAGATGGAGGGAGCCGATTATATATTTCCAAAAGAAGAGCATGCATTCATGCATGAAGCAAAGATTCGGAGGGAGCTAATCCTATGATCCATTGAAGATGATGGAGTATATATACATGGTAGCAGTCATGAAGAGCAGTACGTGTTCAATTTGATTTTAGAAGAAGTATTCTTCAAAAAGAAGCCTTAAAGTATCCCTGGTTTTCCATCCACATCCATGATCCTATGATGAAAGGAATAAGATGGAATCTTCAAGGCATGGAATCTATAGAAAACTCCATGGACCTAAGAGCTAAAGAAAAATCATAAGGAAGAACATGAAGATTCCAAAAGAGAAAGAAAATACAAAACAACCAGTCATTGTATCAAGAATCACAAGACTATCAGCCTGACCTGAACTCACTAAAAGCAATCAAGCAGAGGAACTGAAAGTTGTGATGAAGAACAGTGTATGGAAGACTTATGAATGAAAGCATTGTGAGATCCAGAACTAGAGGTTCTCTCAGATGGAGGGAGAATACTATGATGATTGCTTGTTTCAGTAAACAATACATACCTCTACATGAGCCAGTATATCATGGGTTAGAGTTTACATGTAGAGAAACCTCAAGGCTTTGAGTTATACCAGAAAGAGACCCTTGTATGCAGATGGAAGAAGATCTTGTATGGATTCAAACAACTTGGTGCAGAGCCTCCAATGCACATCAAAAGCGTGGTGAAAAACCTTCTATAACAAAGATATTGTATCAGAATGGTTACTCAGAACTCAAGGATGATGGATTTCCAATCCATGACAAAGCTCTCATGATGACAAAAGAATTACCACTTGGATATGTTCCAAGTTTGACCCTTTCCATGATGTTATGAGCTAGCAGGAAACAAAAGAGCTGAATTCAACTATGATGATCAGAGCTATATGAAGCCTTCAGAAAAATAGTGTTCCAGAAAAACCGAAGTACATTGATATCAAGCATTACATTCTCCATGATGAAGTCCAGAAAGGAGAAGTGGTTCTCCAATATATATCTCAACAGATGAGAACATACGCAAACATTTTGGTAAAGCCTCTATTCAAGATGAAAGAGTTTGTGTACTCAAGTTGGAGCTCGTGGAGATGACTTCCTTATTGAAAAAGGAAGAGATGACTCCCAGGTTGGGAGGGATCACTGATGTGTTATTGATTTATGGACAGTCATTTTTCAATTCGAAAAATGGTCGAGGATGAGCAGTTCCTTTCCAGTTCGGAAAGTGGTTTGAGATTTCTAACGGACAGACATCTTCCAGTTCGGAAAATGGTCCAGATTGAACAGCCATTTTCATAATGAAAATGGTTCGATGGATTGTTGATTTACCATAGACATTGATTCCCCTTTTGGTTAACATAGGGAATGGTCTAGGACATTCTCTCTTCTTGGCGGTCACTCTCAGTAGTGGTCAAGAAGACTGGTCCGCCTCACCGGACAGTCATTCTTTCGAAGCTCGCAGTTGTGAGCAGTTTCGAAGAATGGTCTATTTTGGAGGTTGGTGCAGGACAATCATTTCCTTAGGAAATGGCCCAGACAGTAATTCCCTAGGGAAGATTCATTCTCTCCAGGTTTCACTTTGTTTAGTGCTAGAGGAATGGCCCAGATAGGTGAATGGTCCAAGTTCAGAAATCAGGGACAAACATTCCCTAGGTCAGACTCATTCCCTCCAGGTTGCACTTTGTTTAGTGTCGGAGGAATGGCCCAGATAGGTGAATGGTCCAGGCTCATAAATCGGGACAATTATTCTTCTTTTCTTGAGAAGAATAGTCCAGATAGCTCGTCATTGATGTTTTACCTTCTGAGGGCAAATGCTCTTCTAGATCTCACAAATGTGAGTGGAAGAATGGCCCAAATGATTCAGTTTATATCATAACAATATTTTTCTGTGCAGGTTGATGATATGATTGTTATGGAGACTGTATGTCTCTGGACAATAGATGTATACTACTGTGGTGGATGTGTTCCACTGATTGTGACTATATGTCACTGATCAAGTATCTGTGTGCTACTTGGTGTGGCAATGTACCACTGGATTGTAATTGTGTACTACTATGGATAGACACAGTTGTGTTCTATTGAGTGACATTGTTCTGATTGCCTTGAAGACTATCAATAGTGTTGGAAATGATTATCAGCTAGATGGATGATCAATGAATAGAGATTTCCTAGAAGGAAAAATAGTCCAGGACATTTATTCTTCTAGGACATATGTCTGAATTAGAAGAATGGCTCTTGTGTTACTCTATGGAGTGAGTAACTCATCCAACATCATGTCTGATTGCTCAGATAGAGTATGGTTTCGAGAGATGATGCAGTTGATGACACTAATAGTGATGATGGCGCTCATGATCTAATCATGAGATAGTCTATACGACTATGTTGATTCTACCGGGTGAATGATATGTTTGTGCTCAATATCATTACCTTCAATACCTCCCTAGCTAGGAGGGAGTGTTGATATTATGGTAGCCTCCAAGAGAAGAAGTCAGCTAAAGGAAATATTATATACTAAGTAAATAGGCACCCAGAATGAGAAGTCAGCCTAGGTAGGTTGCCAGTTTTAGTATAAATATAGGAGGCCAATCTTCATTCTGGTAGGCATTCTCAGAACTGCAGAAGCATCACTTGTGCGCACTGCAGTTGGCCAGTTTGTGTGCAAGTTTGGAGGAGAGTTGTCGTTGCAACTGCTGCAGCTAGTAGGTTTCGGTTTTGGCCTAGACTCTCTCTTGGTTATGGTTTGGACTCTCTGATCAGTTCTTGTTACTCTTGTTTGGTGTGCTATCCTTATAGAGAGGAGCACTATCTTGTTTGGCTATGTAGCCTAGGGTTTTCTTCCAGAATGATTCTCTGTCAAGGTTAAGGTGCCCGGGGGTGTCTTCGGCCTATGGTTGGGTGACAATAGTGATATTTTCCATGGTTAAACAAGCACACCCATTATATTATAACACATGTGTCTTCTTTAGACTTGACAGGAAATAAGATCATTTTGATGAACTAATTCCACACACAACTTCCTTTTAAATTAAATGGAATCATGGTCGTGCTAGGATTTAACACGGTGATGAGTAGAAAGACTACAATCGACCAAAAGGAAAGCTCTTGGGCTGTAGGTAACCCATGATTTTTTTTGTTGTTCAAACAAACTATCAAAGAGAGGAAATACAGAGACTCGATCAAGAATTGATATCTGAAGTTAGAGAGCCTGTGCTCTTCCTTAGTAAATACCAATTATTTAACTTGTAATCAGAATCCTGACAGAGAAAAAAATAGATGCCCGAGGAGAAACAAAAATAAATCAGGCTCAATAAACCAAATCGTGCTCAGTAGAACCAGAATCAAGTCTTGGTCAATAAAACTTTATTGTAGAGAGGTAATGAGAGTGTGTTTAACCTTCGAAAAACACAGATAGCTCGTCATCCTTTTACCTCCTACAAGAATTTACAACCGAGAAGAAACCACAAGCAATCAATTAAAATATTGGAAAAACAGAGAGTCGTGCTCCTTTGGAAACCCCACAGTCGTCCATAAAGAAAATGCCCGAGTAGAAACAAATCAATTCAAGCTCAACAACCTAGGCACACACATATGCCTCTTAAAACTTTACTGCAAAGAGGAAACGAGGGTTGGTTTACACAATGAAGAATCCTCGAAGACACAGAGAGACAATGTCTCTTCCAAATACCAAGAGGTCTATAACTTTCGAAACAATTTTGACAGTGAGGCTTATCAACATATCAGTCAGCCACTATGAAAGAGATGAGAGGAGTGGATGCTTAAAACTCTTGTGAAAATAATGACATAGCACAACCCATGGCCACTCAATACATACACATGCCTCCCTTTAATATTCTGGGCGAAACAAAGATTGGACTATGGAACACTTTCAGCGATAGTGACAGTAAGAAAACCATAACAACAATAGCTCGGGGCTCAAACAATAGAGCAAGAAAAATACCATTGTCAACAGTTGCATTGCAACCTGGAGAATGAATCCCAACAACAACCGAAACAAAAAAGGGGTGACAACAATTGATACCCAAACTGGAGGTAAAACCCCGCGCGAATAAAACTAAAATCTTGTTGCACTATTGACATCATTTTTCATAGAGAACAGAATAAACCCCAATCTGACCGACATGTATTTAAATCAATAACCAATGCACAATCTTTACAAAGAAACAACACCCATTACTTTCCTTTAAAACTCCAACATTCCACAGTAATCACAGAGAGCACCATAAACACAGCATGTCACTTAGTCGAAACTCAAGAAAAAAACAGAACCCATGCAATCCTAAGCCACAATTTGATTCATAATACAGAGAGACGATCATGGATGGAAAGAAAAGAGCCATACCTGGAAAAAAGTCGCTTCAATGAAGAGATGGCTTGAGTTTTCCCCTTCAAAACCTGAAATCACGGAGCTTCCATAACCAACAGAGAAAAATGAAACTATGCTAGGGTGACAGGCTCAAGGGTGGTTTGGAGTGACATGCAGTAAATGCTCGTCACTTCCTCACCTGGCCCTATTCAATTTCATGTACGAGCCAACCCACTAAATTCAAACCATATCCAATCTATAATTCAATGTCATGTCCTTTGTATAGATTTGATGCCATATCCATTGTATAGTGCACCACCTGAAACATATCAAAATAATAACCATATGTGCGCACATATTATTCCTTAACCAAAACCCATAGTAGCAACTAGGTCCATCACTTCACACTTGTCACTATTATATATATTTTCAAGGTTTATATGTAATCCTTTTTTCTATCATACTATCTTTTGCATAAAATCATGTATAAGATTTTTTTAATTAATTTTATAACATAACATATCACCTGTAAAACAATATAATCCTCATATCCATAGCATTGCCATGTATTGTGAATGAACATCAACAACATTTAGCAACAATGCATCAACCAACCATGTTGTCATATCAAATGAAACCAAGACTACATCATCAACTGTATAGGACTGTGTAGGAAACATCATAACAACAAAAACATATAAGTGTAACATGTCTATCATTGCACCTCTAGTCTACAAGGGGTCCCCACCTACTAGTTAATTATTATTACCATAAATAAATAATAGGGCTTAGCAATCCTTTGCGGACAGAATTCATCGTTGTGATTTTAATCGTCAACGCCAATATTGCAGTCATGTTGAATGTTCTTATTGCAAATGAATACAAATGCATTTTCTAAGGCCCTTAGAGATGGGATTCTATAGAAATCTATCAAAGGTTATGATGATTAAGGAGGTTTGGGTGATGTAGGTTAACATTAAGCTCGTGTTCTTGCATTAATGATAGGTTATCTATGGTGTCCAATCAATGTAATATGGACAAGGTCCACTAGGTATATTATTCAACAAATGTAATATGGCCTAGTGATTAATGTAGGGACCATTGGTGGTTATGCTTATGGTTTGTTAGGTAGTTATAAACAAGGATGGAGCCCTCTTATGCGATATGAAGAAAATTTTTTCATGTAATATTTCTCTTAGGAGAAGATATGGATTTTATCTTTCCATGAGGATTGTTGTATGGTAACATCCTACCTTAAGGGTTATGCTTTAATGAAGAATTGAACATTTCTACCATTTTTTCTAATATATGTTTTGTGATTCATCTTAATATCTAAGAATCATAACAAGTGGTGTCATATCACTTTCTTGGGACAAGGAAAGCACTCTTTTTTTTCAGAAATTTCCTTGTGGTAGGTTTTTCTCTTGGCCTATTATATACATCACAGTCTTACTAGTGCCATCTGAAGTAGAGTGGTGGTGCCATTCTAGGTTGGGGTTATAATAGTGATTCTAAAAAATATCGTGAGTTATATTATAATCAATTTAGTTGTTGTGTCACAACCATAATTTTATCTATATAGGAACCAAATTGTAGGGGCACTAGTGCTTTCAGAAGAAAAGTAGCCATTCCATTTCCAAATTGGGGTTATCATAAGAATTTTGAGAAGTATTGCAAAAGTTACAACTATTTCAAGTTGTGGCCTCAAAACCCTTGTAGAAAATTCTTGCATCATGATTATATCTCTGTCTATAAACCGTATTGCAATTGCACTAATGCCATTAGAAGAAAAGTCCCTATGTCATTTTTGAATTGGGGTTATAATAGTGATTCTGAGCAAAATTGAGGAAGTTACAACTATTTTAAAATTAGGGAGTCCTAACCTTGACGAAACCAAAGGATCCCAATGTTGAGAAAAATTGAGGAAGGGAACCAAATGATAGATTTGTGTAAAATTATTCAAGAGGAAAGGAACCAAATGATGGAACCATGTAAAAATATTCAAGAGGAATGTGATATCATTATCATTAGAGGGGAACATGCAAGAGAAATATTTTCCTGGTGTGATTTAGAGGAGGCATGCGATGAATGGTATATGGAAATTTTGCAATTATGTGATGAAAAATACTTTTAGCTTCCCTTTGTTGAATCTACTCCTCTATATAAAGTGACAATCATTGATGAAATTCATGAGCAAGTTGTGACTAACGGTTTTTAGTGTGAATTTTCTCTAGTGGCAATGTTCTCTCTAGATCCAAAACCAACCTTTTGTTGCTACGTAGATGATATTTTTGCTATAGACAATCCTATTATTTAGGTGAAACAATATTTGGATCCATATGACTATGTTGAGTATCTGCAATGAAGGACTCGATTATTTTCCAATTTCACATGTCAATTGTTGGGAGTCAACATGACACCCATACATGGGACCCTGGCTTATGGATAAATTTCTTAGCCTACTTCATTATAAGTGTTAAGGGTAGCACCCATATATGGGGCCCTAGCTTATGAATGTACCTCATTATTGTAAGCATTGAATGAACTTATTTTTGAAGGGGGGTGGAATGGTGGGATCCCCCCTAGTGATGTAATAAGGGCCTAAGGGCCCATTAGAGTCAATGCTGGAAAATGTATAGTGGCCAATTATTGTAATGTGGATTAATTACACTATCTTAGTTTTTAAATAAGGCCCACTAGGTAGTCAACATTCAATAAATGTAATATGGTCTAGTGATTAATGCATGGGTCATTGATGGTTATGGTCAGAGCTTGCTAGATAGCTATGGATAAGGATGGAGTCCTCCTTGTAGGATAAAAAAATAATTGTTATTGTAATCTTTCTCTTAGGAGAAGATATGGACTTTATCTTTCCATAAGGATTATTATGTGGTGTTATCCTACCTTAAAGGTTTTATGATTTAATGAAGAATTAAACGTTTCTACCATTTTTGTGGATATATGTTTTGTGATTCATTTGAAGAAATAAGGATCATAACACAAATACACATGGATGTGGTGAGACCCCATAGAAACAATGTGCTAAGTAATTTTTCATGCTCATTAATGTACTTATTTTAGAATAAATTTGAGGTGTTCAACAAAGTTTAGTGAGTTCAAGATGCTTTTCAAGAAGCAAATTGGTTGAGTCCACTTTAAGGTTCTTAGAAGTGACAATGGTGTAGAGTGTATTTCTAAGGAGTTTGATGAGTATTGCAAACAAGAGGAAATTATCATGTAGGAGACTACTTATTATGTTGATCATAATAACATGGAAGAATGAAACAAACATATTTAAATTGAATGTGCTAAGTGCGTGATTATTATGCACAACGGACTCATTGCTAGTTTTTGTGTAGAGGTAATGACAAAAACAATACATGTTGACAATAGAGTATCAATGTGGCCATTGCAAAACATTACACTTGAGAATTTTTAGAATGGGATACAATAATTGATTTTACATTTAAGAGTACACGGTAACAAAGCTCATGTGTTAATACCAATCGAGAAGAAATTGACACTAGAGGTGAATAGTTGAAGATATATCGTATTTGGATACAAGGAAGATATACATGGATTCATGTTGTATTGTCCTAAGAAAAGATATGTATTTGAGAGTAAGATCATGGTACTTCATGAAATCCTATTGTAAAATTTAATAAATATATTTATGATACAATCCATAAAACCAAAGTGGTTGACAATGTCAAGCTCAATAGAGAGGTTGACAAACAAATGTAAATTGTTTACACTTGTAAGTCAATGAGGGATGCAAAAGAGGAGTTTTATTGGTTCTAATGAGGAGTCCATGAAAACAAAGTAATTCATTGGGGCTTAAAATATTAAGCATACATCAATGTTGAAAACATCAAAAAGGGAGAGACATCCTCCTAATAGGCTATCACTTTATCTATTGATGACTACTACTAAAGGTTTGATGCATGTCAGAGGCTCTCAATAAAAAAGAATATGCTAAAGAGGTCTCACTAGTGGACTAAAGAGTATTAGAGAGTGAATTTAGTTCTAATTCCATGGTGGACTTATGAACATCTTCATCATCTGCACTAGTTTTTCTGTTAGTTTTACTGGGATTTTCTCTTCCCTTCACCTAAGGTCCATCTTTTTGTTTTGCAATTCCCCCCCTCTCCTCATTGGAACCTCATGCAACTTATTCTATGATTTCATTTTCTTTAATTCTCCGACTTTAGCCTCTGACAATGAAGATGCTAAAGAGGCCACCCATAATCCACTAATGAGTCTAACCACCCATAACTCTCTATGCCCTACACATATTTTGACTAGTCTTGAGAATCCCTTTTTTCTCCAGATAGTCCTGAGAATCCCTATTAATCAATCAAAATAATTATCCATTCTAAATTTTATCTCCATATGTCATTCACAAGACGTGGGCATTTTCTGTAGCCTCAAGATATCCCAATCTTTAATTTTTTATGATCTTAACCATTATCTTTTAGGAGCTTATATTGATCTTCTAATGTTCTTCACCATTTACAAGAGAATACATTTTAATCCTCCTTTGTCATGGTGCACATGATACTTTGAGAGATTGAATCTACCTTTTTATTTATTTATTTTGTTACATGGATCCTAGTTGTCACATGTGTTAGTGTAACTATCGATATCTTCATTGTTCACTAAAAATCATAGAATATTGTTTTC
>ML831872.1:18258-33790 GCA_009831015.1 Picea engelmannii | reverse complement strand
TCCGACACCAAACAAGGTGTAGCCTGGAGCGAATGAGTCTGCCCTCAAGGAGTAACTGTCCGGACCATTCCCCACCCCGGGCCATTCCTCCGACACTAAACAAAGTGTATCCTGGAAAGAATGAGTCTTCCCTTGAGGAATGTTTGTCCTGCATCAACCTCCAAACGAACGATTCTTCGAAACTGCTCACAACTGTATATCTGATCGTTGGATCACAGAGGAAACCTGCGTAAAGAAGGAGAGAATTGTGGTCGTATGATTGAAGATTCGGGAGTGACTTAAACCATCAGATCGTGTAGGAGGAACAATGGTCAAATTCAGAGCTGACTACTTCGGATAAAATTACCCGTAGGAAAAATATTTTAGCTGAAGACGAAGTCCCGAAGTGGACATGAGTCATCCGATCTAAAAAAAAAATCGGTAGTAATATTGACCGTCCGATCAAAATAAAGTGGAAGGATAGGATAAGCAAGGTCAAGGCACAAAGTTCCTGATTAAAATCGTTAGAGATCATCAAGAAATATCTTAAATGTTGGATTAAAGCTTAGTAGAACTGGTCAACTCCGACATTGACCACTCTAGAGAAAAGAAGTCTAGAACATGCAAGATTACCCGAAGGCCGAAGCCTTGAAATCACGACAAATGTTGATCTAGAGTGATGTAGATTCTAATCTTGTACAATATTGATTGCAAACAGATTTTCAGTAAAAGAACAGAAAAGATACAATGGCAAATACAAACATTACACAGATATTTTTCCCCTGGAAACCCAAACCAGGAAAACCAGCATATTCTATATTAATTCATAGTGATACATTGTTTACAATACAATATACATATAGGAGCCAGCGACATCCAAAACCCTAACCCAATGACTTGGATTAGTCCACAACCCTAATTCCTTAACCAAAAATAGAAAACCATCGGCAAAAACTATGTGCCGAAAAACCACCTAAATATGTGACACATTTCTCGAGGCAGAAAAAAAAATCAGGGGCAACGCCCCCGAACCCCTGCACCCCCCTAAACGCTCGACGCGGACGCTCAGCCACTACTACTCGTCCAAAGAATATAACACATACCCAACAAGTGAAATATTATAGCCGTCAGATCAGAGTTGTGTAGCAACAGCCAACTCCGATGTTGATCACTCCGACGAAAAGAAGCCAAGAACATGTAAGATTACCCGAAGTCACGCCAACCATTGATCTATATTAAAACATAAGAATTGTCAGATCACAAGGAGACTGTCAACTTCGGTGCTAACCACTTCGACGAAAAAGGGTTTAGAACATGTAAGTTCACCCGAAGGCCGGAGTTTCGAAGTCACGAAGTAAGACAGGTGGTACACACAGTAATAGCCCACGTCGGCAAGGATAGATGGAACATTCAGATGGTGACAAGTGTCAAGGTCTAGTTGGCACTTTTGGTATATGAAATTCAAAAATCTAGGTGACATGTGGAATCCACTCATCTAGTGCCACGTCAACAATGACGTCAGCAAGCTACATCACTCTGGGAGTAAGTCCTTCGGGGATATCCAGTTTCTACTACCAACAGATACCTGAAGCACTGAAGGCCGAAGTTAATGATGGTCATTGATCTAAGATATTTTGGGTTCTCTCGACCGTCGATCAAGTACAGTGAAAGGATAGAGTAAGCGTAAATCACGAAGTAACGATAATCGTTGATCTAGTTGGGGAGCATTCTCAACCGTTGATCAAGTACAGTGGAAGGATAGAGTAAGTGTAAATCACGAAGTAACGCTGATCGTTGATCTAATTCGAGAGCATTCTCAACCGTTGATCAAGTACAATGGAGGGATAGAGTAAGCGTAAATCATGAAGTAACGCTAACTGTTGATCTACTTCGAGAGTGTTCTCAATCGTTGATCAAACATAGTGGAAGGATAGCGTAAGAGGAGATGTTAACCGACAGCAAGCGGTCACCGCCGCTTTATGACTTATTCGGTAGATTATCACTACGGAGGAATTGAACTACTTCAAAGTTCTAGTAACCCGGAGTCGCGGAGTACCGAAGCTCCGAAATAAGATCTGGACCATTGAAGTTTATGGACACACGTCAACTCAAGATTAATAGAGTATACACACTTCGGTGAAATTTAGTCTGGGATAATTGGAAGTTTATAAAAACAACAAACTCCTGAAGCCGCGAAGTACTGGAGGAAACGAAAATCGTCCATCTCACGATTGAATCCCAGGCATTAGATAAGGATAAAAAAATTGTGAGAAATGAGTCTTTTAAAAGAATGATTAGACCATTGATCTGAAATCGTGATCAACGATGAGGATTAAAACCGTGAATTGAAGTTGCTAGAGATATAACACTCTAAAAGATATCACTTCGGAGATAACAATATTTGGTGAAGAGAAGAAAAGTTCCAGATTGCCGAAACCCGGAGAACACGGTCCCATCACTGGACATATCAGGGCTATAAAAAAGGGGGGGGAGAATTCTAAAGCATGAAACATTGGTCTCATGATAGAGGAATAAAGGTGAAAGAAGAGGCAACGCTTAAAAACATGGTTTGAAGGAAGCGCCTCCGCAGAACTTGATTTCTACAACATTCGCAGTGACAGGTTTTTAGCGAGAACAAAATAAATGCAAAACAAGGGATTTGAAGTCTTTAAATCAAACTATTAATGATAATAATAATAATAGAAATTATTATTATTAATTCAAATGAAGAGGTGTAATGGTTCAAACAAAGGGACATAATGCTTCAAACTCATACCTATTGGGAGACTATATAAACAAAGAAGTGTGATGAACAAAACATGTAGTTGAATTTGTTGAAGTATATATATTTATATATAATGGATTGAATGAAAGTTCATTCTACTAGGTTGGTGCATGTTTACAAGCTAGGTCTTGTATGAGGATTGGATTTCTCACGTCTTAGTTGGATCTGAGATCAACAAGTTGGGACTTGTTATGAGGGTTGGATTCCTCATTTCTCAGTTGGATATGAGAACTACAAGATGGGTCTTGTAACAGAGAGTTGGGTCTCTCATAATTGTTTGAAGATGAAGATTGATCTTATGTATTCATTCAAGTTAAATAAATAAATAAAATATTTATTCTTTTATGTATTAGTTGAGAAATTGAAATAAATATAAGTTGTTCAATTAATTTGTGAAAAGTGGAAAATTGTCCAAAGTTTTGTGACACCGATTCACCCTCCCCCTCCTCCCCCCGCCCGCCCTCCCTCTGAGTGTCAAGTGTACATTTCAACAAGTTCTATCATCGAGATTTAATGATCACATAGAGTATATATCCATCAAGTAATTTTCGATGCAACATACACTTGTATTCACACAACAAAGCATTGTGAACCAATATTTTCTTTTACGAATAATCTTTGCAACATTTATGTTGCCTCTTGCTACAACTCATATTCCATATTTCATACCCATGCTTGCACCCCTTTCTCTATCACAATTCTAGATCTTATCAAGCCCATATTGTTTTGTGGCATACAAATTTTCAAGGTTAACATAGAATGCAACGACATTATAGGTCTAACATCCATTGCACTCTCTATCACTCTCTCACACATACATTATTCACAATTAAATCTCAATATGTTAGGATCAAAAGCTTGTGCACAATGAATTTTGAGGGATACCTTCTAGTGTGACAAATGATAGCAACAAACAACCTCAATTGTGCAACCTCCAAACAATGTTCCAAACATTGCATCGACATAACATAATTAACATTATCTTCCTCCTCCACTTCAGTCATAATTGGCGGTGGTCCTTTCTTATGTGTTATTTTTAAGCGATTCAACCACTAATGAAGTGAAATTGGCACCATTCTCCACTTTTTGTAGTATCTATAACTGGGTATCCATTTAGCTCCATATGATTTAATCATCCCCTTGTAGAGCTAACCTTCTTCGTTGCATGAACTTCAATTTCGCTAGTTTGATTTCTACCCCCCAACACATGCTACAAATTATTTGCCTCCACTATTATGCTTGTGTTTGTGTTTGCAAAAACATTACACACTAGATCAATGTCAATGATTACAACAAAAGATTGAAAACATGCTTAGATACACACTAGATATATACTAAATATGCATGTACATAATGTATATCTATATATTCCCCCTCTATTAAATTAAGACATGTTCTATTGCCACAAGATCACCTTGATCACACTCTTGATTGCCTTGACACCTCCTCGATTAACCTCATGATCTCTTTGATATCACTGCAACTGACGACTATGTATGTTGTGTGTTGATCGCTAAACCTAACACAATGTTAACACCCAAACCTAAACATACATATTAATTACATGTAACCCAAATTAAATCCCAAAACATTACTAAAATAGCAAGTAGTCCTTCAACAATACATGATCCAACACATAGTTTTATGATTAATATCAAAATTGTAGAATTGTGGTGAAACCTGCACATAGAATCTAGCTAACAACAATTCGTACAAAGCTTGCAAATTGAGAGAAGGAGAGAAGAGATGAGAGAAAAGAATTAATAGAATTGTATTCATTGTATTCCACACTCAAAGAGTGAATAATTTACAACACATATAGGCTACGTGAGTAACTAATGCACCATAGTAATGATCTAGAGAGATGTGAGGACTCACTGACAGACTCTGGAGTGAACTCTCACCTAGTCCTAGTTAATTGACCATGCGGTCGCCAGTTAACTGACTAATCACAAGTGGAGTGAGGAGAGAATCATGAATGCATGTGTGGCGCCTTCTTGGTGATGATTCCAAGGTAAGGTCATGCGATCACCAGTTAACTGACTAATCATTAGTGGAGTGAGGAGAGAATCATGCATGCACTTATGGCGCCTTCTTGGTGGACACACTCATGGTGATAATACCTAGGTATGCATGCAACACTTGGTGATAATACAAAGATTGTCATACAAAACTCCACTTCACTAGTCTAATATATTTCTAATAAATAAAAAAATAAAATAATAATAATAATAAATTTATATTAATTTAATATTTAAATTTGATCATTAATGCACATTACTTTTCTATATATCAAACCGAAAATTGAAAATTTATTGAAATTCGAATTATACAACCTTCACTAAAAATTCAAACTCGAATCCACGTGTTTCCTTCACTACAAGAACGTAAACGCTTTCAAATGGCCGAGTGCAATAATGTGTCGAGATCGTATATACAGTATGAGTATCCTCCACACCTTAATGCCCAGTTGATTCAAATGTTTGCTTTGATGTTTTTAAAAAGTGATTCCAATCATCATGCCTTCCACTAAAAAATATGTCTGTTGGCAATGGCGGCCATGGCTGTCCTCCATGAAATCTCAAATTTGAATTTATTTTTCCGTTCGATCCCTCCCTCCCTCCTGTCATGCACTGTGCACACCCTCCATTCATAAGCCCATTCATTGTTAATTCCATCTGCAAATTCGCTCAGCAAGCACTTGAAAGTTACTGCAAAGCCACAAGCTGGTACAGGCACTCATGGACTCTTTCGGGCCTGCGAAGGGATTCGAACTCGATACCTGCGAAAATGTCAGCGGCGATGGAATGCCAGAGTCTTCCCCTCTATCAGACGCCAACTACCGATGGCCCCTGCGTGATATCTCGAATCTGTTTTCCTTTGAAGTAAGTCATTCTCTATTTTCTGCCGCTTCTGTGAGTTTTGAACCCGAGACCTGTCGGGCCTGACTGTTTGCTCTTACAGGTTGGTGACGCGGCATTCGAAGTGGAGCCAGCTGCACCGAATACGCCAGGTCGGCAATCCGACGTGGAGAACTCCCCGCCCTCGCAACGAACAAATGGAAGCCCCCAAACTCCAGCAGGGTGTAACAAGAGAGGTTCGGGTAACAGCAGCTGCACCCTCAGAAGAGGGTTTAGGTGATCTAGTTGCCACGTCAGCATGCCAGACAATTCTTTGTTTTGAGCCAGCTCACCTCATAATATATACATATAGCATTCTTTGTTATGACTAATTAGGGATTCAACATTAAATGTGTGTGAGTTTGACAAAAGACAGGAACCTTAATTTGATTGAGATTGGCATTGTGTTGGTGGTGTTAAGTTATATGTTGCTAAGAGTTTCTGGAGGTGGTTGATCACACTCCAAAGAGTGATAGCCATGGTGTGAGTGTTGTATTACTTATGTACCTGACACATAAGGGTATTTTTATGAATAATATACAAGAGATTGGTTGATTAATAATTTTCATGTGACTCTTTTATACTATGCTTTTTGTTGGTATTTTATGGTTTATTTGGTGTGTGAAAGATTTAGATGTATCTTGTTAATATTTTGTAGATTTTTTTTTTTAATATGAGGAATATGTATGATTATTTTATAACCTTTATAGTTATAAGAAAATTTTGCAGTGAAGTCAAATAATGCAAGTAAGAGATATTTATTTGTAAAAGTTAGGGTGAAAAATGTTGATATTTTTTCATATATTGAATTGAATTAAGATTATGAAATATATTAGAATTTAATAATTTGGAAAATGAAAATCTAGAGATGTTTCCTTGCAAAAGGTGGAGTTAACAAGGTTTTAAGTATTTAGGGTTTATTTTCAAGCTTAATAATTATGGCTTTCATGGCTTTTAAAATTGAGATTTGTATAGTTAACAAGGTTTTAAGTATTTAGGGTTTATTTTCAAGTTTAATAATTATGGCTTTCCTGGCTTTTAAGATTGAGATTTGTTATACAAATAGAAGATGGAAAATAGAATATTTGGATGATGCATTTGTTGGTTTTATTAGGTGGAAGAATACCATTAACCAAATTAGTTCAAGAGGAAACTCTAGTTTATTGGTATTAAATTGCATATATTCAATTTAGTATTTCAGGAAAACTGTTTTAGTTTCCCATGGAAGGAAAGAAATATAATGATGGAATTATATTGGTGAAATTGTAGAGAATAGTAAAGCCAAAGGCCCTAGGAGGGTGGGGTTTGAAAAACATCCACCAATTTGGGAACAAGAATGAAGATGATGATCAAAAGTTTATGGAGGATGATCAAGAATGAAGATTTGTGGCGACAAATAATGAAATATAAATACATTGATCCCCTTTCTATTGAACACTAGATAAGATTGTTCAATAAACAATGCTAATGCCTTAATAATTTGGAAAGTTTGGACTCTAACCTTCCTTATCATAGGGAATTGGTTATGTTGGAAAGTTGGAAATGAAAAAAATATAGGAATATGCATTGATTCTCTAAGGGTGGTAGTGATGGTCATCACATGTTGAATGGTGATTTGATTGCAGTACTTACAAGAGCAGGGTATCTTGACTTTAGTAGAAGTGGTAGTCCTAGAAGCCATCTCTATGTGGAAACAAGGATGGAAAGGACTGTGGATATTAGTTTAAAGTGGACGCGATATGAAAAATCAATTACCTTTATTCAACAATTGCAAAGTAGTTTTACCGGGATAAGTTTAGATGATGATACTTTAGTATGGTCTAAAAACCCTAGGGAATATTCTACTACAAGTCTAGGCTACTTTGCAAGTTTTCTAGAAGGAGATCAAGGTGAAGCTAGTTGTTGGTGGAAGTCAATGTGGGAATTGAAAGCTCCTCTCAAGAGCAAAGTGTTCCTTTGACTAGCCATATCAAACAAAATATTAACATGGGATGTGCTTAAAAAAGGTCTTGGCAAGGACCTAGTTGTTGTGTCTCATGTAGGAATGATGCAGAGTATGTTAAGTATATATTGAGGGATTACTATTTTAATAAGGAAGTTTGGAAGGAGATCTTAAGTCTTATAGGTAGAAAAGGATCCTAGGATGATGTATCTTTGCAGGATTAAGGTATGAGAAAGTGGATGTAGTCGATCAAAATGATCTTCCTTGTGTAGTCTCCTAGGGTATCTAGATAGTTAGGAATGTGACTCTAGTCTCCTAGGGTATCTGGATAGTTAAGAATGCAACTCTCTTTGAAGATAAATATTTTTCAACTCTTGAAATATTACATGAATCAAATTTATTTATGATGACATTTATTGGTCCCAAATCCCAAAGCCTCAAGGTAGGTTGTGCATTTAGATATCGATAAAAGTATCCCACGAGGCTTCTTTAATCAAGTTGGTAAAATGAACCTTGATGTGTTTTATATACTTTTGATGTTTGCAGTCTCTCATTCAAAATGGGCCTAGGAAGGGATTTGAATAACTAGGCAGAGTTGAGGGCTATGGTATCTCTAATAAGGCTTGTTATTCACGAGAACGTCATTGAGAATTTATAGGTATTGGGTGATTCTAAACTAACTATTGATTGGGTCAATGGATCTATTGCACTGCACAACATAAATATTAGGCTTGTTCTAGATCAAATCATGTTACTAGGAAACATTTTTAGTACTCTCAATTTCACTCACGCTTATAGGGAGCAAAACAAATTGGTAGACATTTTATCCAAGCAAGGTGTGAACAATATTGTTGGCATAATAGAGATTTTTGAGTATAGAGAGAACGAAGTACATGGAGGTCTCTGGGATCCCAAACCATTTCTTATTTGCTCACTCTATCACTTGATCATGCAAATGTTTTTGTTATTGTGAGGTGCTAAATGATTCTTCTTGATGTATAAATAGGAGAAAAATAAGACTATAATGCAATAATAGTTGTTTATTGAGAAAATGAACTTCACACAAACGTCTCAACCACTTTGTGAGGCTAGATTGGAGGGAAGGTGGAAATGACTGGTCAAATGTTTATATCCCCAAGATCAATCAAGTTTGAGGTCTTGCACTCTCTCCACTTGGGTTCAAATCCCCAATGAGACCTTGACCCATTTTGTTAAGGCTAGAAGGATATGTGCCCCCCATGAGTGGGACCCCCCTCGCAAGTGTGTCTCTAGACGTCTTGGTCCTTTCTATGTCATAAGTTTATTGCTAGGTGATGGTTTGTGAGTTGATAGCACTAGCCTAGGGTTCATAGCTAGTCGAATTTGAACCCAAGCCTCACCTAAGTAATCTCGACCAATTACCAATTCCTTAGATTAAAAAAAATAATACATGACGTTACACAACTTGAACATCTAAATATAAACACGAATTGTTCTTTAAATAAATATGTGTTAAATGCTATATACATAGTTTTTGTATCAAACATGGATGATTAACCTTTTACACCTCACATTTATCATGATTGATTTTCATTGATTGTTTCTTCAATGCTTATATATCAATTCCTTACTATATTCTATTTCATTAACATTGGTTTATGAGTCAAACACATGTTATGAGCACATCATAATCTAATAATAATAATCTAATTTTAAGGCCACAACCAAGCCAGACACCAAATTGGTGTATGAGACCCCCTTGTTTTTGGGATAAGGGACCCCCTTCGCGCAGCGATTTGACTGCTAAAGTCTACATAGGTATATGTACCCTACCCCCTTTGAATTTGGACTTATGATTTCTTAGGAGGAAACACATGTTCTTAATCATTAAAACCACTCAAATTGTATATCATATCATTATTAAATTTATATTATAATTTATTACAATACAAACTTATTTATATAATTAATAGGTTTTGAAAATTAAACTAATTTCATAAACTATATAAAAGCAAGCTAAATTATATTAATATTAAATTTATGAGAAACGTTCAACATTTCGACGACCAATGAATTAAAAATAAACATTTAAAACCGTTAATCTAATTGCATAATAACCTAAGAATAATAATAACTGAGGTATTAATTCTTTAAAACATGTGTGTGAATTTCTTTAACCCCTTTGAGTCTTGATTTTATTATATATATAAATTTTATTCTCACTTTTATATATTACACGAGATACGAATGAACTATGTTTAATAACCCAAGAAAAAAAAAAAAAAGGCAAAGATGCGCTTTACTCCACTTTGGTGTTGATTTCCGTGTATATGGTTTTTTCCCCTTTTATGTAGTGTGTTTTTTCTTCTTTATGTATTGTGAAAAAAAAAAAATTATATATATATATAAAATATATAATAATAAAAAATAAAGTAATAAAATTGAGTAAGATTATGGAAATAATTTGTTTGTGTGTTTTAGTTTATTTTGCTAATTAAATTAAAATAAAAGTGGAGAAATCAAGAAATAAAAAAAAGACAAAAAGTGAAAAATAAAAAACATAATAACCCAGAATAAGAAGTAAATTTATAATAGGTAAATTGTTGAAAGTCATTTGTATCAATTACAACTATAGTCCTAAATTCAAACATGGGAATCACTCACTCATTCCAGTGCAACTTTTCGAGGAACCATATGACAATGGATCAAAATATCTCATTTCAATACAATGCTTACATGAACCATATGATGTAGGACACCCTCTGTCATTTGGAGCTCTTCGACATAATTTTCCTCTTGTTTTATGATGCAAAGGAGAAATGTTGTGTGTGTTATTTCTATAGGTGATGACATGTCCCTTTTTTCCTAGGTTTAGGGGATGCCATGCATGTACAAGCCCTCCATCTTACCATTTTCCTAAGAGACTATCTCAAGAGAGAGGTTTAAAATCTAACCAATCTATTAATCAAAGCAACATCATATCCTAATTTCATGTCTAATTCATGATATTTGAAGTCTTTGGCTTGTAAAAGGGTTTGTATCCCTCTCTTCATTTCCTTTAGAGTGTGAATATGAACATTTGTTTGCACCACCTATCAAGCTATTTCCTATGTCTCAACTAGAAGAGTCTCCATCCACATCTCATGCCATCAAATCCACTGGAGAGTCGACTTAGTTACCTCTTTTTGACATTTTGAAATTCCCATCTTGTTGCGTTGCACTTGCCTCTTGACTTGAGCTATTCCACACATCACACACCAATGATTTCAACATTAAGACATGATATCCAATTTAAGAAGGCAAAGTCAAACTTGCATGGCAAAGCCACCTTACATACCATCTTGCTAATGCTCTTATTCCTTGAACAGATTCTTGGGCCCTAGGCCTTGAAATGTTGGATCCAAACACTAGACAAAGTGCAAGGACTATCCTTTAGAATCCTTCAGGTAAGATAATTAAACCGCGCATAAGAGTTAATAAAGGCTGAGAATGATTCATACTCCAAATAGTTACTACTCAAGTGCATCAAGCTTTGGGCACAAGGGTAGACATTAAATGCCCATCCATTTGGCCTTGCATGCAGTGACTCTTGTGCATAGAGGCCATTACAATGCTTAAAAACTTGAATATCATGGAAGGGACATCAAAATTGGTGCCTCCCCCTTTATCCTTATGAACCCCTCATTCAACAGTGCCTCAATGTTTGTAGATGATCAACCTTGGCATTATTGGCTTGAAGTACCTAGAATAAGGATATGAATTCAAATCTGTTTGCTAGATCTAGGGTTCTCTACACTAGAATAAGAAACCAAATGATAATTGAGGAATCTCCAACCACTATTGTTCTTTTTACCCCATGCGACGGAACTAATTGCAATCCTTGAAGCATCATTAATACATTTGTCTCATTGTTGGTGGTTACCCCTAATCCCCACGAGAAGTCTAATTCTAGATTTCCTTCGAGATCAAAGAGGAATCTGTCCAAACCTGCCACCTTTGGGTTACCCTTAGAAGCTCCATCAAAGAAATAAATAAATTGATTTTGAGATGTGCTCCAAAGCTTAAAGTTGTTATCCCCTAACCCAATTTTCCATTGAGAAGACTTATTGGGTTTTCTAATATGAAATTTGAAGGGTGGAGGTATGTCTGACAGGAGGGCTTTAAGACATGGCATGTTGCCTACCTCAAGAACAATTGGACATACCTTCACCAACCCATTGGATTAGTTTTTTTATTCTTGTAGGAGGCCCATTGCTTGAGTGGCCACTCAAGATGGAGTGACTTGAGCATGGTGAAAAATTATTTGGTTCCAAGCTAACTAAATTTTCCACACAAAATATTTAGGGAAATATATTAATACTCACTTTGGAAACTATTTGTTTGCAAAAATTTCCTGGGTAAGCCTTTGACCGTGTGAGGAACAAGTCACACCAATCTTGAGGAATGGGGATAAGTCCACCTAATTCTTGCAAATCTGAGGCCCAAATCTATTTTTGTGAATTCACATTCTAGGAATAAGTGCTACAATGTTTCCTTTGAAACCAGACATAATGGACTTCTGGATGGTCCCTAGATACCCACCACTTCAAATTCTATGCTATGAGTATTTTCTATTTTCTCATGCATCGACACCCATCAAGACAATCTGATTCTAGGGAGACAATCCCCACCCCAAATGTAAATTCCTTCTCATACATTAAATAGTTATGAACTTGAATAATAACTTTTTGTTGTCAAAATAAGAATTTTTGCATATGAAGATTTTCTGGGTAGTCTCTTACGACATCTAGTTGGTAGAATTATCTGCCATACAATATGGAACCTAGTTCCAAGTTGCAAACCTTTCTCAATCTTAAGGATTGTCCATTTATGGGTTGTTCTATTTATGTATATAGCTTGGATTTACATTGCAATCATGTGGGTAGGTAGGCCCTAGGCTCTAGTTTTTAAACTAGTGCTTTGATACCATGTGTAAGGCCCTTCACCGGGTCTTTAGATAACTCTATAGTAATTTCTCTAATATAGGAATGGACATTTAATGTAAGAAATCTCTTTCCTAGTAAAAACTCAAACCAATTTTCATATCTCTATTGAATCAAATGTTTTCATGTTGTTTATCTTTACTACACAAAATTTAACTAATTTCAATTTCAATTTCATGGTAGGATCACATGAGATTTCAATTTACATGTATTCAATTCACGACCTCATAACTTAACAATTTAACAATAACTAATTAGGGATTAGGATAAGTATAATACCTCTAAATCTATTTGGTTAATTCTTTTGATGTAGATTAGTTGAGCTGCCTCCTTGCATTGTCAATTTCCCTAAACTAGATTTTTTGCCTCCTAGCCAACTAGGAAGAACCTCATTGACTCCCTAGATCTAGAAAAACCTTGGGGGTTTTCCTAGCCCTTCATTCCCAAAGCTCCAAAAAAACCCAACCCATAGTATGTCAAAATCATAGTCAAATCACAACCCACAATTCTCACACAATTCCATGTTCATAGAGTTCATAGTTTTTCTTTCATATTTCCAATGCTTCCCAGATTCCATGGTTTTTCCTCCCTCCCCAAAACCATCATCCTATTTCCACCAAACTCGAAATCCATTTTAACTATCCAAAATTCTCCCTTTATTTCCTTTTCCACCGCCTTCCTAGCCTCCCTTCCCCCTTGGGAAAGTCAACTAATAATAAAATAACATTTCCTGACAGCCAGCTAAGATTTTCTCTCAGCATTTTATCTACTCCATTCATCCAATTTAAGTTGGGGTAGGTAAATTTATGTTGGGTAGATTTAATAGCTGACATGCTATCCAATTTAATAAGTGTAATTCAAATCTCATTAAACCAAATTTTCTTATTACTGAAATAATATATTAAATCTTGAAATAAATCAATTAATTTAATAAATAACATTAAATCTTTTAATTTTGATTATACTAAAACATTACACACCCACGATAAACAATAATATTAATTTTAATTATGCTAAAACATTACACACACCCATGATAAAAAATAATCTTGTGTTAATTAGTATACATCATAATAATACTAGCATACTCGTGCAAGGTATATATGTGTAGTTGGCTCATACATAGCTCGTGCATGTATTAATAATAACAACCATCGCACCCAATGCACAATTCCTATATTCTCACGACCAAATAGGAAGTACAATAAATCCCATAATGCATTAATCAATAATATATTCTAACAGAGTAACAATAATTTATCAGTCAAACCAATTCAAACGAATCAGACATTACACCTAGATCATTATAACTAAATTAAACATTTAATAGAAAAAAGGGAATAATTAAGGCACTAATATTACATGACTAAATCCCAACAACACTCTCAACTACATCAAATCACCCTTCCACCCTAACCTACTTCCATTTTACACATCTTATCCTTTCCTCTGTTGGACTGTATTATAACGTCAACTATATTGACCTACTTCTAGATAGAACCCACAAGTGAAAGGGTCAACTAACTTGAGCAAGCTTCCCTACTAGGAAACTGGATGTTTCCATCACACAACTATGGGAGTGTGGCTTAATACAACTCTTCCACGACTCCGGGTCTTGGAGGATAAATGATGGGCGAGACCTCCACCACTCCCGATAGAACTAGGGTCAACACCCTATCCTTGACCATACTATGGAATTGTTGTTGTTATGAGAGCTTTCTCATCGAATATCTAGTTTGGGCAGTCGTGCTACCTAAAAAACTTGGAATTGTCCACATATCATACCAATGCATTTGAACAAATGTACAAATAACATAATGATGCTTCCTAGCATAATATTTCTCATTCGATGTCCATGACATCGACCACTTTAATATCACACTTATTTGACTATCACATAGCCCATTCAAACTTTAGGTTAGTTTACAACACAAGGTCATGCATAACCATAAAAATATTGACACGTGATTTCCATGTTAGTCATCGATGAACCATGTAAACCAACTAGTTATTCATCATGTGCATGGTGATAATTGCATTAAAACATAACATTCAAACCTAGTATCCATGTACCAATATCTTTTATTTAAAACTTGTATGCTAGAAGTAAATCACACAACATCCATCATTAATCACACAAATAGTAACTATTCATAATATTCACATATATGTAGGTCCATGTGTCTATATATTGAAGTGTTGTGTTCTAAGAGTGTTCTGCAAAGAATAAGCAGAGGAATACAAATAGGCCATAATGTATTTTAGTTGCCTAGGTCAAAATGGGGCATTACATTAAAGTTGCTTCCAAATAGGATCTTGTGGAGGGAGATCCTAGATCATCAAATTGGATAGATATCTGATCTTGAAATTGAATTGGCATCCTCTATGACCCTAACCTTGTGAGACTAGAATATTTGATCTCAATGGTGCAACCTTGTAGAGGAGTTGAAGGGGTAGCATATTATTCCTATAGAGCACCAAAGAGATCAAATATTTCCACCTAGTCCATCTTGTAATCTTCCCTTACTCTCAATAATAGAGATCATAGCTCCCCTTACTCCCAAGAGGAGAGATCATAGTGAGAAGAAATTCCATGATAGGAGAAGTGGTCCCTTATTCCACCTAGTTCTAGAGCTTGACCTAGAGGTGGATTATCCATAATTTGGTCTTCCCATAGAAAATTCAAATTCCCATTGGCTAGTGTCCATGATAGATGCTCTATGATGAGCTCGGTTAAGGCCTTGCACAATCTCCATACTAGAGAACCTTAAATCTTTGGAAGTGGATAATTTATATACCTTAGTTTTTCTCATCTCAAGTACTTTTTGTGAAGCAAGTCCTTTCACCATTCAACATCTCCCAAGGCCAACCTCGATAATGTTTTTTCATCCATGGCCAAATTCAGGATATTTGATGGCTAGACCTCCTCTCTCCACCAATGTTGTCATGGTCTCCTAGTTTATCA
>ML831871.1:79453-98286 GCA_009831015.1 Picea engelmannii | reverse complement strand
GTTAAATAATAAATAATCATAAAAAACCCACATTTGATATAGTAAAAAGTAATAAAATGAACAAATAACAAAATTTACCATATCATTTTCACATTTTACCATTGAGTGCCAAAAAAAACCTCATTTTACCCTCTACCTTTGGTATCGAATTCCAGGAGCTACGGGAGACCATTTGAAGTGCCGTCAGAAATACTTTGGTAAGTGCCTCATCCCTTATCTTTTCATGGTTTCAAAATTCAATTTCATTGGTAAAAAGTTCAGTTTTCATTTGATTTTTTGAACCCTATGCGTGTGGAATCATTCTCGCAGGTGGCCCATACGGGGCCTGCGAAAATGACCCATTCTTGCAGGTGGGCCTTAATCAGCCTGTGAGAAGTTTTCACTGCACATAATAGCCCACCTGCGAACAACGTAGAATTCAAAAATTTATGTAATGTTTAACCAATTGCAAGAATTTTATCTCATGAATAAAATCACTAACCATGTTTGTGTGTTTTTTATGCAGGTTGCCAGCCACAATCATGGTGTTAGAGTGGCGGGAACGAGAGCATGAGGAGGATAATGCCAATGCGGAAAATCACCCTCCAACCATAGCTGCACTAAGGGACTGTGGTCTCTTGAAATATTTCCGCATCCCGGGCATGAGATCCCAAGTCCATTTGTTGGAGTACCTAGTCCGAATGTGAGACCCGGACCAACAAGTCTTCATCATGGGAGCTCATACATTGACCATCGATATCGAGGATATCTATTTCTTGACTGGATTATCCAAACATGGATCCTATGTTAATTTGTCTGGCAGCAGAACAGGCGGTTTGAAAATGAGCGAGTATTGCAACCAGTATTGTGTACCTGAGGCAGAGAGACAAAAAGGGAAAGTGGCCATTTGGGGAGTTACTGATTTGACTCTCCGCACTATTCTCTTTACCATTTCTCAGATGGTAGGAAGTGCAGCTCCGCATATGGCTCTGCAGAGCTATTTCTAGTACGCTATCGAGTGTACTGAGCCCCGGGTCTTTAACTGGGTTGACGCAGTATTACGCAATACCAAGAAACAGTTGACTAAGTGCAGATGAGGAGGTCTGAAATAGTTTGGTTATGGATCATTGTTAGTGTCTTTCTTTCTGGAGAGAGTCCCTTTATTTCATCTACAGGTCGAGTGGGATATTCCTGGTCCCAGAGATCTGAGGATGTTGCGGTGGTGTCGGCTTATGGCCCGAGATGTGGCAGGTCCCATTGTCAAATATGACAATGTTTTCTTCGACTGGTTGCGGAACCAGATGCTGATGGTGGAAGACTACGCATATGCGGGGTTGGACTTCAGAGGAGATCCGGATCTTTCACTTCCTGAAGATGCACAGTGGGGAGACCTTGGTAAGAAGGACACAAATTTTTGAGTTTTTAAATGTTTTTGAATTTTTATCATATTTAAATGTTTTTGTGTTTAGTAGATTTATCCGAAGACTAACACCAAATACTTGTGGATAACATAGACGTTGGACCATACCGACCTGCTGGCATCTCTCCTATCCTGCGACGAGGAGAGGCAGCAGTAGCAGTTCCACAGTACGCCGAGGATTATCTGACAGTGGAGCAGAACCTAGAGGGTCTGATGGCAGACGTTCCAGATATGACTCTGGAAGATATTCCCCGACGCGATCAGCGTCACACTGTGGGGGTTTCTGCATCTATGGTTCGACTACTCCGCAGAGTTGCTAGGAAATTAGTGTGTTATCGTGAACATCATACTTGATGTCATTATGTAGAATCTATGGGCTTCAACTTTTTGATATTTTGGTCTTCGGACAAACATTTTGTAAAACAAACTTTGATCGTTATATATATATACACGACCTCTACCGGCTTACTTTACATTGTGTACATTTTAATGTATTTGATTTATAAATGATTTAAATGCCTGTCCAATACATAATTAGCTAAAGCATCTGTCAATGTATTAAGACATCTAGGAATGTGTTGATATTCAATGTGATCAAAATGTCGTTCCAAGAGGTGAATCTGCAAATATACCCTTAATAAAGTAGGACTTCAAATATAATATACATTACTGAACTGTAGTACTACCAACTGCGAGTCAAGTCGCACAACCAAATGACGAATTCCAAGAGAGATAACATCCACCAATAATTCAACAACGGCGCTATACTTTGCGATGTTGTTGGTTGCTCGGCCCAGACATATACCTCGTAGAGATATGAGTTCGTTTGTCGGGGCATAGATTGCCCATGCAGTGGAAGCTAAGTTCCGAGTACTACGACTAGCTCCATCAGCGAAGCCAATATAAGGTAGCGAATACTCCGACATATGGCAATCAAACACAACTTTACGTAAGGGAAGAGACCAGATAACGTCAAAAGAAAAACTAAAGTAACACACACATGCAGTATGATACATAAAATACAAGTACTAGTGCACAAATGACTCATGCATAGTACTTCTTTAAGTACAACCCATTTCTGGGTTCACTCAAAGGTACACCATCATAATCCACTAGCTCATACGCTCCTTTTTCCAAAACTTTGCTAACAATGTAAGGCCCACGCCACATTGGTTCGAATTTCCCAGCTCCTAAGACATCTTTATCTTGTTCATATAGAAGAACAAGATCTCCTTCATAGAAGACATGAGGCTTGACATGCTTGTCATACTGTGCCTTAACACGTTTATTCTGGGTTTCTATTACAAGAGTAGCGTCACGACGAGTCTCGTCTAATCGCATCAGATACAACAGACGTTCCTCTTCAGTAGAAGTATTAGGTAAGAGTTCTACAGCTAGCTTTAAATACGGTATTTCACATTCTATTGGCAGAATGGCTTCCATGCCATAAACTAATCGAAAAGGTGTAAATCCTGTAGCAGATTTAACAGATGTCCGATATGCCCACAATGCCAAAAATAACATCGTGTGCCAGCGAGTTTTATGGATTCCTATCATCCATCGAATCATAGTTATAAGAACCTTATTGATGGATTCGACCTGGCCATTGGCCTGTGGATAATAGGGTGTTGAGCTATCATGACGACTATGTAAGTTCAAACATCATATAATTCCTAAAATGACTACCGTGATCGGTAACAATAGCCCGAGGAACACCAAAACGAGTGATGACATGGTTGAAAAGAAATAACGCTGCAGTCTTCCCAGTATTATCAAATGTCGGCATCGCCTCGGCCCACTTAGTAAAATAATCAAAAGCTACAATAATATAACCATGCCCCCCGACCGAGTGAGGGTGACATGTCATGAAATCAATGCCCCATTTAGCAAAAGGACCGACTAAGACTACAGGATGAAGGGGAGCAGGATGCGACCGAATCTTCTGATTATAGGTCTGGCAGGCATGACACTTCTGAACAACAATAATGTAGTCCTTGAACAAGGAAGGCCAAAAGTAACCTGCACGTAAAATCTTCTGGGAAGTAGCATACCCAGACATATGACCACCACATGCTCCTGAATGGCAGTCATTCAAAGCTTTCTCAGCTTCGTCAAAAGTCAAACAACGCCGAAAGATAGAGTCAATGCCTCTACAGTATAGAGTATCGCCGAGGATAATATAATGACGTGCTTGATAACGGATACGACGACGTTCGACACTAGACACAGCAGGCCGGAAAGTTTGAGTTTGGAGATAGATAATGATATATCCGTACCAAATATCGTTAGTACTAAAAAGGAAAAGTGACTCGTCAGGTAACGAATCGACTCCTACTTTTTCCGTGGCAGTGTGGGGAAAATCACAAATTAACTCAGCGAAAACCAAGGATTTCTTCGACGTGGCGCGATCAAATTCCAAATCGAACTCCTGGAGAATAACAATCCACTTAGAGTACTTTCCCCCCAGCAATTGACGTGTCAATATATGTTGCATGGGGTTACAGTGTGAAATCACTGTAGTCTTCCTGGAGAGAATATAACGACGAAAACGTTGAACTGCTTGAACAACAACCAAAGCCAGTTTCTCAACATGTTGGTACTTGATTTTCATTGATGATAGACTTCTACTCAAGTAATAGATAACATGTTCATCGTGGTTATCATCCTCTTGAATGAGGACCATGCCGATAGTATACTCAGAAGCAGCCAGATAAAGAAATTAATCTCGACTATAATCCGGAGGGAAAATAAGAGGAGCTTTCGTGAGGGATAATTTTAAAGATTCAAAGGCGTTGTTAGCAACCTTATCCCAGACAAACTCTGAACCTTTCTTTAGAAGATGTGTAAAACCCCGAGTAATCTCAGCATAATTCGGGATGAAGTGATGAAGAAAGTTTTCTTTCCCCTGCAAACTTTGTAACTGGCGTAATCAAGAAGGAGGAGGGAGATTAAGAATCGCCTCAACCTTAATAGGATATACCCGGATCCCCTGACGTGAAACAATGAACCCGAGAAGACGGCCGGACTCTACGCAAAAGACACAATTATGAGGGTTTAGACGAATGCGATAGAACTGACAACGAATGAAAATTGCTCGAATATGATTAGGGTGATCGACTCAGCGTAAAGAATGAGCTGGCAAATCATCCAAATAAGGTTGAACGATATGCTTTGTATCATGAAACGCATAAGACATAGCACGCTAAAACGTAGCACCTGCGTTCTTAAGACCGAATGGAAGTTTTCTGTAGGTGAAAGTACCCCACGGACAAATTAAAGAAGTTTTATGCTGGTCCTCAGGAGCGATGTTAATTTGATTATAGCCGGAGAATCCGTCCATGAGAGAAAAGATTTCATTGCCGGCACAGTCATCGATGATCTGGTCGACGAAAGGGGTTGGAAAGTTGTCCTTTGGACAAGCTTTGTTAATATCCCGGTAATCAACACAAACACGTATACTACCACTTTTCTTGTCAATCGGTATGGGGTTAGAAACCCATTCTGTCAGAGCCACGGGATAAATAAAACCGGCTTTGAGAAGTTTTTCAACTTCAAGTTTGATAGTTGCTGCTTTACGTGGATGGACAGGATGGAGGCGCTGCTGGACTGGTTTAGCTCCGTGGTATGTCTTGATTTCATGAACAACAATACTAGGGTCGATACCTGACATCTCTTCGTAACTCCAGGCAAAGATATCACGAAATTCTTTGAATAAAGCAGTATAGGTGACAATTTCCTCTGGAGTACACGAAGCTCCAATGTGAACATTTTCAACTATCCCAGGTTTAACTGAAATATCAATGGGTATCATGGGAGAAATATTGTTGAGGTTCCCTTCCGCAAACACATCACGCGTAGATCCGGGAACGGTCGTGATGACAAAAATGGTCGATGGAGTCGAAATCCGCAGATAATTCTCAAGAGTATGTTGTTCCAGAAACAGTATGGAATGATGATGCCCATTGTCCCAAGGTGTATCGGCCATGACGGACATGATCATCTTGTCAGTGGGGAAGATGACATGGAAAGGATCAGGAGACAACTCCTCAAGAGAGGGTGTAGAAGGCGTTGCCGATTGAATCGCGTGATAAGCAGACTCAATCAAAATTAACGGCATAATGTCGCCGAAACGAGGATGATCTCCAGGATCAGGGACTATCCAAGGGTCAAAAGACACTGGAAGTTCATGAGGAACAACAGAGATCATATTAATAGAAGAAACGGATGGGCGTAGAATATCGGGTGGTGGTGGTATGAGAAAAGTACCCATTAACGAAGAGTCTTTTAAAAGACTGACTCCAACATTCTCGTAACCCGGTGGGGTTTTATCTATAAACGACACATTTCCAGTGCGAGTATCGGAATTAAAGAAGGCAAGTTGATCAACCGTAATGATCTTTCCTTGATGGGGAAAATGGACTACACGGAACAGTGTTGACACAACAGCTCGCATGGAATCTACCCAGCTACGGCCAAGAAGAAGATTATAATCTAGGGGAGCATCGAAAACTTCCACTTCAACTTGGATGGTCTTACCTTCGAGAGTAACAGGCAACGATGGAAGAACACCGTAAGGCTTAAAACCCGAGACATTGAAGGCTTTCAAAGTATTTTGTGATTCATTTAACGGAGGAGAGCCAATGGCTTTCCAACAAGTAAAATACATTACACACGTAGAGGCACCCTCATCAATAACAGTTCGACAAATGCTCTTGTCAGCGACAACAACTTTTATTTGAAACGCAAGCTGTGGGGGTAACCTTGGAATATGGTCTTCCAAGTCAAAGACGATCAAATTCGTATCTGTAGGATTGATTCCACCTATGGCTTTAAACAGAGCCCTTCGATGTGCAGGACAAGACTGAAGGACTTCCAGGGAAGACATCGTTGAAGGTGCTTGGACCAGATCTTCTACAATGCTATAGTTCTGGGCCGCACGAGCATGAGGATTGAATGCCGATTTCTTAACGACACCTTTCGGAGGTCGTAGGACTGTATCAAGACTCGGTCGTTTGAGATGAAGAGGACCGTTCGTAGGTGGATTTGGCGGAGAGGGTTGTACCAAATCAGGAGGTAAATCGTCAACCTTCTCCTTAGATGGAGAATAGTCTTTGGCTCTAGTTGCGATGGCAACGTCATTGTTCTTAGAATCACTGGTGCACATCAAAACATATGATGTCATAGACGTAGAAGGTTGGTCATGAATGACCAAAGAGGCTTGTTGCTGAGACGGGAAGGGTTGGGACAAGACGACCGACGTAGAGGGTTTGGTCGTTCCTTGAAGAAACTTATTAACCTCGGCACGTCTAGGACAATCCTTCGTGTAGTGATCGTCACCACAGATAAGGCAAGGGTAACGCGGTTTGCGCTTATCCCGATCGTCAACAGGAGGGGTTTTAGTTTGCTCATTTTGATTATTATTTTTACTCTCCTTATTCTTGCCTCTCGCTTTCTTAGATTTGTTCTTACCGGTCAGCGTAGACTGAACAACATTCACTTCAAAGGTTTTACCGGTGGGAGGAGCAGGAGACAGAGCACTTTGAACATTAGAAGAGTTGAATTTAGGGGTCGTGTTTGAAACAGAATGTGATTGGGCATGGGTAGTACCAATCACACCGTCAGCTGCATGCGAGGCAGCTGGAGCAGTTGAAGTGCTGGAAGTACCAGGACGAGGCAAATCAGGTAATAAATCATAAAGAGTTCCTGTTTGCGAATAAACGAGATCAAGATACTGAGCACGACTTATAGCCTTCTCTTCTGTAACAACACCGCCCATAGCAATGTCTTTACCGATTTTGTTCACAAAATATTTTGTGAACCATTCTTCCAGTAACTGATCGGGAAGCTCAAGTTTAATGAGACGTCACCTCCTTCGCCACTCATGAATATGATCAGAGATATGAGTGCTTGTATTTTGTTTGAAGGAAGTTAAAATCTCCGTCCCCGTATCGTAACGGATCGGTAACTGGTAGTGTGTGAGAAAAGCCATAGCTAGGGTGTTGAAATCAGAAAAGAAACCTCGTGGAAATTCAATGTACCACTTCGCAGCCGAAGCGGTCAGGGTTCGTTGAAAAAGACGTAGATGAATGGAGTCATCCATCAGAAAATTGGATGAACACCATAAATGAAAAGTCATGACATGATTATTTGGGTCCTCTCCTGGCTTGCCATCGAATTTCAGAATATCCGATGGAAGTTTAGCAGGGATAACAGGCCATTGAGGAGAGTGACGAATAGGATCATTTAGAATCCTAGACAAATCTGGCAAATCCAAAGTAGCAAGGAAAGGCAACTGGCGGTTTACTTGCGGGTACTGATGGCTTTGGGGCGGAAGCCGTGTTGGCAAACCAGTAGGACCATAAGCAGACTGTCCGTAGAGGGAAGGCCCTGGCTGACTCTGTGGTGGACGGATAGGGTAGTAACCCCAAGGATTGTAACCTTGAGTTTGAGTAGGGACCTGGGGTTGAGTAGTCTGACCCATACCCCAAATAGGATTAGTTACCCCCGGATAAGGTTGACCCACTGCAGAGACAGTTTGTTTCCCCCCAACATTTTGTGGAAAATTTTGCAGAAGTTGATTCCAATACTGGGCCAATTCAGGAGGAATATTTTGTCCAAAAGGGGAGGTTGGTCTTCCTACGGTAGGTATAGTTCCGCCTGGAAGTTGTGTGCCAAACGTGGGTTGCGTAGTAACTGTGTTGTTTCCAGGAAAAGGAAAAGGAACCGTACCACCCTGTCCACCAACAGGAATTTGTGGGTTTGGTGCAACAGTTGGGATAGTACCACTAGGGTTAGGATTACCAGAAGGAAACTGAGGGAGTGTCAGAATGAAATTAGGAGTAGGATGCCCAGGAAAAGGAGGACCACCCGGAGAACCGGCTGGGGTTTGCGGAGGTGTTGGATTGGCAGAATTCAACAACGCATTCAACGCGTGGTAACCGGGCGGTAACGTCGGGATGACATCAGGA
This sequence comes from Picea engelmannii, assembly GCA_009831015.1. Taxonomy (NCBI): domain Eukaryota; kingdom Viridiplantae; phylum Streptophyta; class Pinopsida; order Pinales; family Pinaceae; genus Picea; species Picea engelmannii. The sequence goes on along the minus strand of ML831871.1, from coordinate 89,919 downwards.
ATTCGCTGGGTATTGATAGGAGCCAGAGTAGCTGCCGTAATTTCGGTTTGGACACTTGTAGTATTAGCAATATGGGCCATCTCAAGAGGAAGAACAAAGCGGTAAGTAGTAGTCTCTGGTGTAGTTTCTGTCTCAGAAGTCACGGGAGGGTTGATTGCGTAGACAGGGGGTGACTCAGTACAAAAAAGAACTCGACGAAAATTACCCGACCAAAAAGGATCTTGGCCTACTACACCGTTGGAAGGCCCAACAGTTGATTCAGAAGATGTGACAACGGTTCCTTCAGAAGGATTTACTCATCCAACAGGTCGTTCACCTCGACGAACACGATAGTCCTCTATAGTATTGGTAATTCGAAAATCTCCTAGAGAATCAGTGTGTTCTACTTGTGGAGGTGGTGTAGAAACATCTTGGACTTCACTTATGTCCATGTGAGGTGAAGTAACAACTGGGACTTCACTCTGACGAGGAGAGCCCTCAGGGGTACCCTCAGGTGTTGCGGTATGCAAGGGTTGTGAAACGTCCAGATGTTCCGGGGATAAACCTTGCATCCTACGTGAACGTTGTGGGGGAGAAATTGTAAACAAGTGACAAGCTCCGCAAAGGAAATCCTATGGTCAACTCTGAGAAACAACATGAACTAGTAAAGAAAAATCTAGGAAGCAATCACCAAGCAAACAATACCTTCTAATTCCGAAGCCACTAGTTGGTGATGAAATCCAACGTCGCAACAACGAGATGAGAAGGGGCGGGGCTAAGGTGGAAAAGTTACGTTGACGACCTGCTTAACCGACTTACACCTTGGTGCAAGCTTCCACACATAATCATGGGTATACCCTCCAAGGAGCCCGAGTGAGTTTGATCAACGTCGATTCCAGGTACCGTGAATACTTTCCCCTCCACAGTCACCTTGGGTAAGAACCTAGAGAGATAGGCCACTAAGGTCACCACAAACAACAGTACAGCCTGGGGGAATAGTTGTCAGTCCGATCCACACGCAAGGGCAGGGTATCTAGCCTGAAACCAACTCAAAGGCTTCCACTCATAATTGTGGGTATACCTCGGAGTGATCCCCGTAATACATGCAATCTCTACACCGATGTCAACAAAGCAGGGTTAGTAACTCTGCCAACACCAATGCGACCTAGTGCTTGACCCTTGTGTTAGAAGGGCGTCCTAGGACAATATGTTGCAAATGGAATTTAACACTCCCTAACTCAAGATTCTATTGTGTGTTTTTGAGCTTTTGGAGAGTGTATCTCTCTGCCTACTCCAAAGCACTAGCCTAGCTAAATGTTGGTGTAAAAGAGCCCTAGAAAAGAGTTACTAGATAAATTTTAATATTACGCAATGTTTTTAAAAGTTGTTGTTTACTCAAAGGTAACGAAAGTGAAACTCGTGATGTATGACTCTGACCCAAATAATGCAAGGATAATGATGAAATATAATCCTTTTCATTCCATGAATCCTAGTTATGGGAGAGAGAGAACATTTTCCGAATCAATCTCACTATTACAATGCAAATGCAATGCTCAATTTCCGTTCAGATGCCAATCCAAACAATCATATATCAATGAACACTTTCCATATGTCTCTTTCAAATACTTCAATAAAATCTAAAATTTGATTTTCCAATGTTTTCGAAAAGACAAAAAACAAAATCTTGAAAGAAAACTTGTTGTTCACTTTCCAAGAAGAACTCTAATTAACGAGAAAAGAAAACCAAATCATAAAGACCCAAACAAACAACCCAATCCAATACTTTCAACGAAAGTAAAAACAAAAGCAAACCAAGGAGTTCCTCAATGCAAATGAAAAATGTCCTTTCGAACCGTCAAGCAAATGAGAAACACAAAGCACTTAACTCTCAACCAATCACTGGTTCTCAGCCAAACAGACACACTCAACTCTAGAAATCAGAGAGAAGGAAAATGCCAATAAGAGCCAAGAAATGAAAGTCAAGCTACCAAGAGCAAGAAAGACCTAGAAACCCTAAATCTGTTCCAGCAAGAAAACTAAGGTAAGAGATATATAAATCAATGATCCAATAAGCCAAAAAGATGCAATTCAACTGTTCTGACCAATTGAAAAAGTCAAAACCCAATTCCAAAATTTTCAAAAATCTTGCTCGCAGGCAAGCAGTGTTACACAGTGCGAGAAGATAGTGTTCTCGCAGGCCACCTTGAAGCAAGGTGCGAGGTGTTCGCACTGGACCCTTTATGCAGGGTGCGAACTTGACTGGTTCTCGTAGGCTGTCAATGAACACAATGCGAGAAGTCCCGAAGATAATAAAAATTTTGAAAATGCAAGCAAAATTCAAGCTAGCTTATAGACCCAGAAGGTCTCTCAGGATATCCTGAGGACTCAGACACTGACAAAACAGGAGAAAAATGAAAATAGTGCAAATGGCCACAGAAAATTCAAAAAAACCACCAAAAAATGGGATAAGTCCCCAGTGGAGTCGCCAATTTTGTTTCAGGATAAATCCGTGAGTGCGGGCACAAACCGATCTCCCTAGATCCACCTAGATCTATAACAAAACAGGACAAAATAATACTCATTCCCTAGATCTAGCCTATTGAATGAACTAAGAGACGAGGATCATGGACATACCTTATGAACACTTTCCTTGGGTCTCTATTGTTGCAAGCTTCGCTCCAATGCTCTTGTCCCGTTCAGATCACAACAGTTCAAACCAATCGAAGTGAAGGTAGATCAATATATTCAATAACTAGTCTATACATATGATCATGGAGTTATGTAATAAAGTGACATCATCTTTATGGGAAAGGGACATATTACTGTATTGAATTAATTGAAAGTGAAACTTACAACCTGAGACTTGATTTCATAGGTCTCCTTTCGATGGCTCCTAGCTCTGACACACACACTTGCTCATGCATGAAGAAAATGAACCACTTTTGATGACCTTGTTGTTGTCTCTAGCTGCTGTAGCATCAGTCCTCCATACAGTCTTGCACTAATTCTCTAATCAATCCCTTGCTAGCTTGCTGCTTGTTTGCTTAACCCTTTCCATGAGAAATCTCCTCAATATATAGGAGAAGATAGATTAGTTACTTGGATAGGAAATGATCCCAAGATATCAGGAAAACCAGTACTTAGATAACCATTCGCTAGCCAACTCATTCTTCTCGAAGATTCCCTTCTAGAAGGCTCGAGAAATTCATCTTTTTCCTCTTTAAGAAGATGTTCGCACCCTAGCAATTAGGTACAGTGCGAACCCCTCGCACTCCAGCTTAAAGCAGCCTGTGAGAATCATGCATTCTTGCAGGTAAGTATATAGGCAGCCTGCGAACCTCTTTAAAAAACATGATTTCTGGAAACAGACAAGTGTAACTTTTCTCAGGAAAGTGTTCTTAGTAAAGAGCTTGATTTTCCATCATCATAACATCACCATGACATCATCCCGATGACCAAAATTGTGGATAACACTGAGAAGGAAATGGTTGTGACAGGACGGCAAGTGTAGAAGGTTTCCCGGCTCCTTGCAGGAACTTATTAACCTCAATGCGTCATGAAAAATCTTTCGTATAATGATCGTCACCACAAATAAGGCAAGGGTAACGTGGTTTACGTTTATCTTTTTCATCAGTAGGTTATGTTTTGGGATTCTCATATTGTTGATTATTATTTTTGTCCTCCTTATTCTTACCCTTTCCTTTCTTTTTATTTTGATTTTTACCGGTAGGTGTGGATTGAACCGAATTAACTTCAAAATTTTTGCCGGAAGAAGGAGTATGTTGTACATTAGAAGCAATAGACTTAGGATTGGTATGACTAGCTTGTGTAGACTGAGTCTCAGCATGAAAGGTGCCAATCACACCATCAACAACATGAGAAGCTACTGGAGATGTTGGGGTAGGATTCGTAGAAGGATGAGGAGCATTAGAGATCAAGTTGTAAAGTGTGCCTGTTTGCGAATAAACGAGATCTAGATATTGAGCACAACTAATCGCCTTCTCTTCAGTGATGAAACCACCCATGGAAACATCATGGGTGATAGGCCTAATGAGTGATTTGGTAAACCACTCAGCCAATAGTTTATCAGGAAGGGGAACTTTGATTAAGCATCTTCTCCTCTTCTCCTCCTCCACTCATGGATGTGATCATAAATATGAGTGGAAGAAGATTGTTTAAAATAACTCAAAATTTTGGTTCCTATCTCATATTGAATTGGCAATTGGTAATGTGTTAAGAAATCCATGGCTAGGGTATTGAATTCATTAAATAAACTTCGCTATAACTCAATATACCATTTGGCTACTGAACCCGTGAGATTTCGTTGGAAAAGTCATAATCTTATGGAGTCATCCATCAATGACTTGGATGAACACCAAAGATGGAAAGTCATGACGTTATTATTTGGGTATTCTCCCAATCAGCCATCAAACTTAGGAATGTTAGACGATAATTTGGATGGTATGACGGGCCAATAAGGAGAATGTAAAATAGGATCATTCAAAATCCTAGACAAATCTGGTAAATCCAAAGTAGCAAGAAAAGGCAACTGTCTGTTCACTTGAGGAAATTGGTAGTTTTGAGGAGGAAGTCCCATAGGTATACCAGTAGGACCATAAGCAGTCTATAGATAGTTAGACAATCCTAACAGATTCTATCGTGGAGGGTTTTGATTCACATAGCCAATGGGGTTTGATTGATTAAGTATGTTCCCTTGGAAAGGAACATTAGACTGAAAATTTTGACCCTAAGTAGGATTCATAGAACCTGGATAAGGTTGACCGAGATTAGGGGGTACAAAAGAATTAACTTGATTATGTTTCCCCCTAGATGATTGTTGATTCCCTTGGAAAGGAATATTCCAAGGTTGAGATTGTAACATAGGTATATTTTTTCAATAAATTGGGTTATGGCCTCGAACTTGAGGTTTCCCCCCAACTTGAGGTTGGCCTCCAACAGGAATCTGAAAACCAAAAGTGACATAATGACTGGTGCCTCCAACTGGATTAGAGTCACTAGGGCCAAGATGATTAGATCCCCCAGACAAAGGTGGAGGAGGAACGTAAGGCCCTCCGGAGAGAACCTAGGTAGGCGTAAGAAAAAAATGACTAGCAACATTATACCCAGGAGGACCAAAAAGTCTAGACCCTCTAGATGGATTCTGGGTAGGAATAGCAATGGAAGTATTCAAAGTGTTATACCTAGGAGGAAGTGACAGATTTGGTCTAAGTGGAAGTGGTGTTCCAATAGGATCTTGAGTGATAACCACATTTCTGGTAGAAATAGTCGTAGCTTGTGGGACCATGGTAGAGTGGGCCATCTGGAGAGGAAGAATTGAGTGAGAACCAACCAACAATTGGTATGAAACTGTAGTGACATTACTGGTGGTGCTAGTAAAATGATCTAAAGGTACTGTATAGGTAAAAAACGTCTCATAAATTTGTGATTCCGTAGGTTAATTAGAACTTGTTCCTAGTGCGCCAAAAATATCATGTCCCGAAGAAGGGGCATAACTATGATTAAAAATTCCATCAATGTGAGTTGGGGTTCTAAATGATTCACTTTGAAAAAGTAGATCGTCTACTCTAGATCCTGTGTTAGGTCTAGTAGGTACTTCAATATTCTCGACAACAACAATTTCTCCCGATGAGTTCATCTAGGGAAAATGTGGATCTTGTCTGATACTAAACAATGGATTTGGGGGAAGTTTGAATGCCTCTAAAGAATACAAAAAAATTTGAAATCCCTCTAAAGAATGTGAACTTCCAACCTTAGAGGCTACTTCGTTATTGACTGCTCCCTTAGGAGATCCCTCTGGTGACTTAGGAAGCAAAGGGAGTTAACATTCCGGATCTTCCATGGGTAGCCCTTGAATCCTACTATTGATGATTGCAGCTGTGGGATACATTCTCCAGCTTACAAACCTGTGAGATGTGGAACATGTTAGCTATGTGAGTCTTTCGCTCAGCTTACAAACCTGAGAGAAAGCCCCTAAGAAGGGTATGTGGTTCCTTCCTGAGACGGAGCTAGGAACGTAGATATGACCTCCTCAATTCAGAGAGAGAGAAGAACTCCATATGACTATCCAGTGGGAAAGGCAGTCTGATGAGTTGGATGTGCCTGTGGCTGAGTACAAGGTGAACATGTGAAATCCCAAAGTGTTGGGTGCATCGTCATGTGAACATAAATGAAGATGATGTATTAGCCTCCTCTGAGAAAGAAGAGTTAGCGAGAAGACTCCAGATGGTTCTCCTGTATGAGGCAATGAGAAAGAATATCTGTAGAGTGGATGTGCCTGTGGATGAGCACATGTGAACATGTGAATATCTAGTTCTTTTGTGTAATGCAGTGAACCAGAGCTTTAACATCCCTATGGATGTGCCCCTAGTGGATGAGCACTAGTGGGTGTACCATATCCTTTGCTATATATATTTCTCAAGAGTTAGACCTACCTGTAACCCTAATTGTTATGTAAAGAGTACATGTTGGCCCCACCTTAATGTGATTAATAATAAATATAAAAGATAATTAATATTAATATTAATATTAATAATAATAATAATGATAATAATGATAATGATAATAATAATATTAAATTGACTTAGAGAGGTCGACATTGTTAAGCCAATAGACACCTTTGTTGATTGGACAAGTCTAATATAAGAGATGATTCCCCATTGCGGAATGATATCTTTCTTGTGTGTTTGGAAATAATAGCAAATACATCTAATTGGGAAAAGGTTCTCACCTCACTTGGGCACTAGTCTTCTAGGGCTTAAGCACCCTCTTGTGTGTTAGGTCTTTCTTGGTGGTGAAGGTATTTCTCTTGAAGAATATAGCAAAGGATTTGGATGGGTTTTCTTCCCTTGTTGAGAAGGGTTTCCCAAGATACTTCTTATGTTCTTGTGCATGGTGTTTCTTCTTGTGATCTTGGTTGTTGCAACATTATTGTTTATGGTTAAGTGAAATGAAAAATGGAATAAAATTCATGCTTAACCTAGCTTATAAAAAACTAACATGGTATCAAAGCAGGCTTGAAGAAAACCATTGCACACTACAAACTGAAGGCAAGATCCGTGGTAGAGGTGAAGAGAAGAGGGTGAACCTCTTCTTGGAAAAATCTGTAGTTGTTGATAAGGTTGGACCCCTTGTAACAAATCTATAATAGATAAGGGGGCCATATCTCCTCCCTATGGTAAACTCAACCTCTAATCAACACCTATGGCATATGGAAAAGAGGCCACAGCTTATGGGAAGGTCCATACCCTCCATTAACCATTTATGGCAAGAATCAAGGCTTCCGCAACCACTCATTCTAGGTGGAAAGGAATTCAGGAACAACATAAGGGGAAGCCACTTATCTCTTGATGGACCGACCTTCTAGATGAAAAGAGAACATCCACAACCATCAACCCTTTCGGGAAAACCACTAAAAAATAAAAACCACATACTTGTGGCACATATAATTGAGGCAACAATTTATTTTTTATAAAGTTCAAGGTTTTTACAGCCAGAAGGACCCCATGACAGGCCTCCTAAAAAAGCATGATCGCTTGCCAAAATTTATGAGTTATGAAAACTACAAGTATTGTTGTGATACCTACAGGAAATTAGGGCTCTTTGTATCAACAGTAAGAAAGTACTCTGTCTGGTGAAAGTTATAAAACAACAGAGGTTTTATGTCACCACGTAGGCCTGATTAGAGTTGGTAAAGGTTGAGTAAAGACGATTCCTTTAGCCAATGGTGACAAAAAAATTGAAACTATAGGTTGATGATATGATTGTTAATATATGGGATGCTGAGACCAACTTGGTGGATGGTAATTTCACACTTGAGGACAAGATATCACCTTCAGGTTATGTCACTATTTTGGATCGACTGGTTGTAGACAATACTCAGTTATTGTTGGCGGTTCCCATGAAAAATGAAGTGTGAATATATTCATAGAAGAAATATACATAGAAGATACACTCATAAAGTCTAGAGAAAACTGAACATTTACACACTTAAAATCTAAAGTTGTCACTAAGGTATAAAAGGATCAAGTCTGAGGTCTGTTCTAAGCATGTAGAAAGTTTCTACTAGACCATAGTATAGGTGGCTACTAAAAAAACAAGGAGAAACTTCTTTGGTGTACACTCTCAGGTATGCACTTGTATATATTATTTATGTTTGTCATGAGGGAAATTCTAGGAGGAGGGAACCTTTTCCGAAGTTATGGATTCAGAGGGATCTCAGTGCATTCAAAGGAACAACACACTCAAAGTAAAACAAATCCAGGTTTGATTGTTGTTATTGTCATCCCTCTAAACCTATATTCCTATAATTTTTATACATTACAAGTAGGTGTTGTAGTTGTGACAACATTCCTTAAATTGCTTTGATTCTATAAATGTACTCATTATTCTCATCTAGGAGATATTCTTGTGTCGATTCTCTTTTTTGTTTTCTTGTTCCAGATAGTTTAAAAAATAAAAGAAGATGCTTACCATTCAAAGGGAGACATACATTACTCCAGGTTATCCAAGTTCTCCAGTTGATATGTTCATAGATATTGTATTAGAGCATAAAATTCCTACCTAGACTCACTCTGCAAGAGACAAAGAAACATACAATCCTCTCAAGGCACATTCTGAGAAATCAAAAGAGATTTTCGAGCTATCCTTTAGTCATGAGCCACTTCATTGATGTTGAGACTCCTTGTCTTAGAGAAACAACAAGAGAATCAGTATGGAAAAATGCCATAAAAAAAGAATACCAGAATGATGCATAATATATTATCCAGGGATCAGAAAGGGAAGTCTGTGGTAACTTCCAAGTGGATCTATATGATCAAGCATGCAGCTGATGGAAGTGTCAATAAATACAAAACAAGATCTATAGCCAGAGGTTTCTCACAAACAAAGGGATTTGCCTATGATGAGACACTTGATCCAGTAAACCCGATACACTTCCATCCGTACTACCATTCCTGAGTTCGAAACTATATCTAATAGTTAAATTCTTGATGAGTTTGGATCTCAACAAGAGTGTTGCTGAACCAAACCTATATCATTACAGTGTTGGTGATGAGAGCATGATTTTGATGACTTATTCAGAAAGACTTGTTTTTGGATACAAGTAATCCTTAACTTATGAAGTCGAGATGAAGAATCTGAGTATGATGCACCACTTCTTGGGACAAGAAGTATGACAGAGGACCAATGAGATTTTCCTGAGTCAAGAAAAATATACAGATAAAATATTCAGTATGATAGAATGAAAAATCCACCGTGATGGATTTAAATAAGAAGATTGATGATGATTTAGATGAGACTGATCCACAACTGATTTGATCACTAATGTATTTAGTTAACACCAGACTTTATTCACACCATGTAGGGAATGTGATGAGTCAACCGAGACAGACTCACTAGGAAAAAAAAAACATGTATTGAGATACATACGAGGCACAGTTGGATATGGTCTAAGATATGACTCTAGTGTGAACTTGATTTTATAGGATATGTCGATTTAGATTGAGCATAAAGTACAGTGGACTGGAAGAGCACATCCAATTGATATTCTACCGTGAAGTTTACCATGGTTTCCTAATGCAGCAGGACACAAAACTCAGTGACCTTGAGTACCACAGAGGCAAAGCATATAACATTGAGTGCGTGAAGCAATGTGGTGTCACAAGCTTCTGACAAATTTACTTGACCATGAGATGGATCCTATGATGATAACCTAGAACCATGTGTAAATCTCTTGTTTCTTGATGGATTGAAATATGATGAGATGAAATATCCTTATATTAGATATATGATGTAGAGGAAAAGCGTACACTTGCAGTACCTTCCTACACATGAGAAGATTACATACATATTCACCAAACTAACTTGGTGAAGAATTCCTTACTAGTTGAGAGGGAGTATTGATAACTCTAGCCAAGAAAAAATTCATAGCACATCCATGTGAGACTTGGCATGATGAAGAATTCCTCCCTATATGAGAGGGAGTGTTGATGATTGCAACTATGTGATACATTCTCCATCTTACAAACTTGTGAGATGTGGAACATTGCAGTTATGTGAGTCTTTCTCTCATCTTACAAACCTTAGAGAAATCCCCTAAGAAGGGTACGTGGTTCTTGCCTGATACAGAGCTAGGAAAATAGAGATGACCTAATTGATTCGGAGAAAGAGAAGAAATCCAGATTATTATTGTAGTGTCCGCAAGGCCGAGCCCCGTTACAGATCATGTTATATGCAAAGAATTGTAAATATGCTCTATAGGCTGGTGAGCCAAGTTTTGTATAAGCTGTAGGCTTATGAGTTTTGTTAGGCCAGGGAGCCTAAGGGTTGAAGGCCATGAGCCTGTTGATATACTTGTATGTATGCAGGTCAATTAATAAAATATAAGTACCACCAGTGCAGACCGTCCACGATGAAAGAGTGATGGGGGACTGAGCGTCCACAGAAGGGGCAAGGAACTAGGGGCTGGA
>ML831871.1:48382-68993 GCA_009831015.1 Picea engelmannii | reverse complement strand
ACATAACGCTATTCATAAAGATTAGATTCAGAAAACAAAATGAATACAGAGAAAGAAAACATTTAACTTAGAAAACCACATCACCAGTGAACATACGCAAGAATCCTGTGAAATGCCCCTTCTTTATTAATGGTGGATCTCCTAAAACATGATACAGTTTGACAGCGATAGGGTGTGCGAATCAACAACCCTCAATACTTCGGAAACTGAAGTATTTATACTACAAAATAAAAACGTTCCTGTCATAACTGATCAGGATGTGCTCATGTTATTTTTGGACAAACTAACTTAACTAATCAAAACTGTTTTGATGACTCAATACAACAGTATGCTGAATTTCAGGGGTAGGCCGTTGGCGAGGTGCCTCTGCAACCTCTTCTGACAGGACAGGTGACTGGATGCGACAGCTCATCAGTTAATCTAGTAGATCACATAGCTCTTCCCATCTAATATGACCTGGCACTGTGACTTTAAGCAATCTCCAGTACACTTCGTCCATGTCCGTGTACTTAGAAAATGTGGGCTTGATGATGAATATGTGCTTAATCTCGTGCTGGATACTAATATCCAACTGCAAGGCGTCCATGAATGCTTTTCCAGTGATGCTTCCCTGTATACCTGCAAATTTAGAATTGTCCTTGGACACTTCAGCCAAACTTTTCTTATAATCAAGGAGTGTCATTAATTTGTCATTAATGACCTTCATACCAGGCAGGCCCTTCCTTTGCAGAGCATCTATCTTGTGGAAAAACTTATGCACTCCTTGATCCATAACTTGGATTTTCTCCTCAAGCTGAAGCATGAGGCCTCTTTTGGTCAGAACTCTTTTCACCTCCAATATAGTCTTTGTCCTGTCCTCGATCTTCAATTCTTCGAGTTCCTCCCTGGTTTTGGAATTCAGGAATCTTATGATTTCATTAGCTTGTGCCGGCATGTCTCCCAGCTCAGTTCTGATTTTCTCCACAGCCTGCTTTCTCCTCTCGAGCAACTCGTTTTGTTCAAACATAATTTGAACCATTGGCTAGATTTCGTTTATAGACTTGGAAATATCAGTCCACACGATCTCTTTTACCTCTGCCAAAGTTTTCCCTGCCATTGTCTGTTTCTGGAGCTGCTGTAACTCCTTCTTGATTTGCTCATTTACCTGTTTCTCTTTGGACAGACTATCCTGGAAAGAAGTCTTTAGCTCTTGGAGATTCTCTACTTCTTTCTTAAGCCTGCTGATTTCAGACTCTTCCAGGTTCATTCTCTCCATAGACTTGGCCAAGTCTGTTGCTCCCTCTGGTAGTGGTACTGATGCAGCAGATGGAATGGTTGTCACTGTCGCTGTGCTCAATCCTGCAATTGGGATGGCACTCAATGGGATGCCTTCCATTGTTTTTTCTTGCTCTTTCTCTTTCAAAAATATTTCCATCTCTGCTTCCATCTCCTTTAATTGAGCGTTCTACTCCATGAGTAATTTCAGCATCTCATCCCTTTCACCTTCCTTTTCAGCTATCTCCTTTGCCTGTGGGTCTTCCGTTGGAGGGAGCTTTAGTTGTTTTCTCAAAGACGTGATGTCAGCGTTTTTCTTTTTAATCATCTCTTCAGCTGCTTTGACATTCGCAGGGTCATAACCAATCTTGAGGAACATCTCCTCCAATGTTTTGATTTTGTTGTCCTTCGCGAAAGACGAAATTTTCTCCAGGTTCAGTTGGGTCTGGGCATTGCTCAAAGCTACCCAAAATTTTGATGCAGAGGCTGTAGCGTGGGCCAGAGTGTGGAAAACCATCTTGCCAGTTTGCTTTTGCAGATCCATCTGATCTGTTGGATGCACGTCTTTAGCCTGAAACTCAAATGTGGCCCTTTTATAATCTGATATAACCTTGGGATCCGGCACTTGTGCTTGGAGGAAGGACATATACATCCTACCTTTCTCTATATCAAATGCTGAAAGAAGCCTGTGTTGAGCTGTGGATGACTGCTTCTGGAACTGGGCATAAGTGCTGGTAGTAAGAGTCTGATTTTTCTTCTTGATCAAATCATATTTTTCAAACATGCCCAACTTGGGCCCGATCTTGCTTGGTGGATCATCTGTGGGAGAGTCTGTGGATTTTAACGCTTTTGCTACTTCGTTGTGCTAACTCGAGCCGAAAGGTAAACTGGCAGGCTTGACCCCGGTGGTGGCCACTGTGGTAGTTGTGATATCTTGCTCCATTGTCGTGCATGTCGTTGGAACTGTCCTTGGCTTTTTGGCGTGCATCTTAAATTCCTCCAAAGACACCTCAGTTACAGGAGAAGACGATTCTTGCCAGGGCCTCTTTTCCTTGGGATTCTGAGGTGTGGCAGTGGGTGGTGCGCTTGTTGAGGGTACCTGCCTTTCCATCCCAACAGTTGGTTCCACGTCCACCAACGTATCAGGCACCCATTCTGTTTGATTAGCAAATTTCTCGATTTCCGGCCTGGGCTCATGCGCATATGGGGCATTCTTATTTTTGACTCTCATCTTAGAAATGATCCCACAGGGATCATAATGCTAGGTGAAACTTGTCAGAAATTTCATTTCCCTCAACAGTTTGTCTGCTTCATCACCCGTGCCTCTACTATTGCAGATGAAAGAGCCTATATTCCCTTTAATCCGCAATTGTTTCTTCTTTTTAAGGGAAACAAAGTGAATATCATCAGAATTCATAATTTGTCTAATATATTCCAGCGCGAAAATTCTTACCGGTATATATCTTGGAAGCTTGTACGGTGCCAACTCACACCCATAAACTCGGATCTCGGAGTGATTCTGATACAAGTACCAGTCTCATGTCTTCGCATTGTCTGAGAGGTGCAAAATCCTCCGGACTTCGTCATTTATTCGTGGCGCAGGCATGCCACTCAACATACTTACCACAGGGTGGTAAAACTGATCAATGAACGCTGTGAAGTCGTATTCGATAGAATTGTGTTTCAGAAGGGATGTCCATGCTGTGACTGTATGTGGCCTCCCGTCGGTGTCCATCTTCTGCATGGAGAAATTGAACCTGTCTGCTTGGAAATAGACGAACATGTAAGCCAGAATGGATGAATACCTGAACATGCCTTCTGTGGCAAAATTAACAAATTGTTCATGGATGTTATTGGCTAGGAAAGTGTTGTAGTCAAACTGCGTGGTCGGCTATTCATCATTTGAGAAGATAGATAGAAAACCCAGGATGGGTTCGTCTACCCATTGATCGGAAAAATACCCAAGCAGGGCACACAGGGAAGAAATAATCTGATTTCCTTTGGTGGAAAACAAAGAAGAGGGGTATGGTGGATTGGTGGATGGGAGCAGAGCGGAAGTGGGGAGGAAACGCTCAACTATCTGATCTCTCTACGGGAAATTCATCTTTTGATAAAGGTCAGTGAGGATTTATAGGTTGAATGGGGCCGCAGATTCCGGGTGGGTTATCTGCATCATCTGGTCAATATCCTCTGGGGTGATGAAGAAGAGGATGTCCCCAGACGAAGAAATAATGGCTTTCTGGTCGGGGACGTAGTGAGCTTGGCACTTGAGTGCAAACTCGGGGAAATGGTGAATTTGGGGGAACAAATATAGGGGCAAATTGGACTCCCAGAGCCCAATCTCGTCACTCTGGTCAAGGAAAACTTCCCGGAGCCATGACTGCATATTAGAGAAGTCAAAACTACATATAGTGTCCGCTATCAAGTGATCTTTGTCGACCAGAGGGATTTTATCCAGGTCAACCGGAGGAGGAATGAACAAATTCTCTTCCTCTTCCATTTTCTTTGTCTTAGACACCATTTCGACAACTGTACTTGCAACAAACAATACGTTAGTGGGGTCGACTGACTGTAGGTGAAAATGATGTGGGAGCAATGGAGGAAAAGGAGGTTTCTGGCACAATGGATGAATAACGAATACAAAGGAGAACGGTAGTTTTATTAAAAAATGGGTCGGTCGGACGCGGGAAAAGGGTCAGCGTGACAACGGGTATATTATCCAGTTATTAATGGACAACGGGCCACTTGGGGTGATATGGCAGGTGACGGTGACCAGAGTATACGGACGACTGACATGGAGGTTTGTGATTGGGGGTAAAAGTCGCCAAAGGAGGCTGTCCATGAATGAAGGGGGTTATGGTACTGACAACGTGGACTGACAGCAGTTACGTGATGGGACTTCGACCCAGGAGCAAGTGGGACAAGTGGACTAGTGGAGGATGACGTCCAGGGGCAACGGGGTGTCAGACAACATGTGGAGGATGGGACCTATGGACCAATAGAACAATGACACAAGTACCAAGGGGGCCCTCCGTAAGGAATATTCTTTCCAGACCCCCCCCTTTGATTAAAAGAAGAACACCGAGGGGGGTCTGGAATCCATCGTGATCCGTTGATCCGCGCGCTGGATTTCTTCCTGTAGATCTTGGCGCATCCTTTAATATCAATTCCGAACCCCCCCCCCCCTGCATTAAAGGAAGAACGGAGGGGGGGGTCCGGAATTCAATGTGAACCATTGATTTGAGCGCTCAGTTTAGATCCGTCCAGATTTGCGCCTGCGTTATTATCAATTCCGGACCCCCCCCCCTCCGTTAAAGGCAGAATGGAGGGGGGGATCCGGAATCCAATGTGAGCCATGGATTTGCGCGCTTTGTTATGGACCATCCAGATGTGCGCCAAGATTATCGCCGATTTCGGACCCCCCCCCCCTCCGTTAAAGGCAGAATGGGTGGGGGGGTCCAGAATGCTATATGAACCATTGATCCAAGTGCTGTGATCTGGACCATTGAAAGGTGAACGAAGCATAGGTCAGGAGCGGCAAATGTCATGTGTAGGCAAAACTTAGGATTAGCGCTTTCTCATGGGTTTTATTTAGTTTTGTCATAGACACCACCAAGGGGACCTTGTTCCAACTATCCTAAGGCAAGGAAAGAATTGATGTAGCGAATTTTCAAATGGATTTTATTTGGGCAAGGCAAGCAAAGCAATTAGTCTACATTCTAACCTACTTTCACAAGACAAATAACCCAGGTTAGACTGTTGGGTTAAGACATTATTTTCCTAAGGGATATCTGACCAGGATTAGACGGTCTGGTCAGACTTATTCACTAATTCTACCCTATGGGCTATCTGACCAGGATTAGATGGTCTGATCAGATGTATTCACTAGCTCTAACCTAGGAGGTATCTGACCAGGATTAGACAGTCTGATCAGATGCATTCACTAGCCTATCAACATTGAAAATTTAAAAGGACTTGATCATGCTTGAAAGGTATGACCAAGTCACTGTTATTGCATGGGGATTTGTTTCAACTCTTTTTGCCCTCTTTTCTTTTATTTTTCCTTTCTTCTTTTTCTTTTTGCAAAATGAAAATCAATTTTCCAATAAAAACACTAGATACAGATAATATCCATTATATCGAAGTCATAAGTTGATTCCCATAATTTATGGGGTGATAACACACAAGATATGCAAAATCATCATATTGAAGACCTTTATCTAGCTACCAGTTTGGGGGTGGAAGGCAGTGGATTTGGTGAGCTCGGTGTCCAACAGTAACTAGAGGCTTGACCAAAATGTGCTCAGAAACCTAATGTCTCAATTTGAGATGATGGTCTGTGGTATCCCAAAATGTACCCACACTCATTCGAAGAAGAGATTGGTAGTGGCCTCCATTGTGATACTCTTCTTCCAGCCTATCATAATGGACATATTAGAAAATCGATCAACCACCACAAAAACACAATCATTGCCCTGCTTGGTTGAAGGAAGGATAGACATGTAGTTCATCATGATGGATTCCTAGGGTATTCCGGGAGTAGAGAGAGGGGTGTAAAACCCTTTATTCTTAATGGTTGGTTTGGAAATAATACAGGAAGTGAAAGACCAGATGTACTTATCGACTTCTTATTGAATTTTTGGCCAATAGAAATACTTATACAACAATGCCATTGTATTTTCCACACCAAAGTGTCCTTTCATATGACTGTAGTGAGATTCCCAAATTAGCTTCACCCTCTCTCTTGAAGGAACATAGGGATGGCCCAGATGGCACAAAAATTTGTCCTAAAGATGAAATTTAGTGACAGGTGTTCCTACACCAAGCATCTGGTAAGTGGTAGCGAATTTAGGATCGCTCTCGTAGAGTTGGGGCCACCCTGAGGCATTGTTGGGCCCTTTTTTTTTTAGGTATGTATGATTTTGGGAATTCCAAATTTTTGTGGAAAGCATAGCAGGTCAGCGAAAGACTTGAAGTATTGGAAAATAGTTAGATGAGCAAGAAGTTAAATGTAAAGTGTAATAGTAGTGAAAACAACCAAAAAGCATCATGCGCTAGCTGGACGAGCAGTGGAAAGAGAAAAATATCTTCGAACGCATGCAAGGAAAGACAATGGAATGAAGAATCAAAGCTAGAAAGACAACAGAATCAAGAATTCAAGAAGTGCCCAAGGGAAAACTATAAATATGGAGCTATGTAATGGGAAAAGGGTTACAAGTGTTACTAAGGGTTATTATTATCATCACTATTTTTTAATCAATTTCGGGAAGCTATTGTAAAGGGTTGTGAATGTTACTATGCTTGCACAGAAGCTCAAAGTTCGTAATGGGTATCTAGGAGTAGCTTATGCTACGTAATTTGTTGTATGAGAGATGTGATCAATGTATGACAATTTTGAGAAGATGATAATATAGAAGAATATTTGGGCCCTTCAATTTTGTTATAATGTGTATGAATCCATAGTTTCTATGTTGCACAATTACTTTTTTCATGTATATTTAGCATTCACTCATTGTGTATGGTTGTCTTTGCGTATTGGTGTATGAACTTGAACATGGTAATGTTAAACCTAATGATGCATTCTCTTTGACTCTCTTCACCTCACACGTCTCAGATACACTTTGGGTGAGACCTCCTTCCCTTATGGAAGGTTGAATATGCCAGTGCTCCTAGACTACAATGGTACCCTTTTTTGGTAACCTCTGAGAACCCTAGTCTTGATTTTGTGCCAACAAATGGTTCTATTAGGGGGACCCAACTTTAAAGTGAGTTTTCATAGGATGCCTCATCTCATATTTAAGTATGACATTGAGAATTGGTGGAAAAGAAGGTGTGACAAGTTTATACAACAAGAAGTCTAGCTACGAGACAAAATATTTCAGGTTGTGAAGAGTGTTGTTTTCTATTCGGAACCTGCGAGTGACCATTATGAGATATTTTGGATCAAATTTCCTGAAGAGGTATTTTAGTGGCTAGAAGAGCTACAAGAAGCACCATAATACAAACATCGAGTCAAAAGAATATATAACTAGAATGTTGATCGTTTAGCAACTCTTCACCAGTTAGATCAGTATATCACTCGTGTTGTGGACTTTTGGGTGCAGATTACCATGGAAGAATATATTATTGAGATTGTTGCGGAGAACCACCAATCTTTTTCAAAAGCCAAATCTGTATTCCAAGAAGGAGTTAGAGGAATATTGTTGTGGGAAATCCCTCTTTGGATCAATATTTTTCTAGTGAAATAAGGGATGCTACATGTCCCTTCAGCTGATATGGTAGCATAAACCCCTTCACTTGGGGGGAAGGTGATTAAGAAACAAATGAAATTCATATCTGAAAATAGTATCAAAAAATACACATGTGAGACTAAAATTAGCAAAGTGATTTTATTAATGTTATTCCAAATTAAAATCACAACCCCTTTTCAAATCCCTGCGAGGATATGGACCAAGATCAGATTTAGAGATCTCTGATGGGAACCATACAAAAAGACTCTGACAACAAGAGATGACTGAGACTAGAAGTCTAGATCATCTTAGCCATGAAAATATCACAGACTGATTTTGCAAAATATTCCCTATCAGTAATGAAATCTAATTCATATACAAATTAGAATACACAGACTATCAAGATCATATGATCAAACTTTCACGAATAAGTTGTTGAAATATGTATCACAATCCTTCAATCCTGTTATATTCAATAAGACCTTGTTGTCAACAACAGGGTTAAGACTCCAAGATAACTCAAAATGAATGAAAGTAAGTAATCTCACAAGAATAAGAGAAGACCTTATATGTTACACATTATTTTGGTCACCTCGGTGATCACTTGACAACATGTGTCCATGTTCCCTAAAATTATTACAAGAGACTTTCTCTATGGGAAAAGTGATTTGATTTCCTCTGCCAAAAACTATATGAAGTAAGGTTGTTGCACCCAGATCTATTCATGGGG
Organism: Picea engelmannii; assembly: GCA_009831015.1. Lineage (NCBI taxonomy): Eukaryota > Viridiplantae > Streptophyta > Pinopsida > Pinales > Pinaceae > Picea > Picea engelmannii. Next base: position 60,779 of record ML831871.1, on the reverse strand, counting down.
TGTGACGATGCCTGATCATCGCATCCTTCACTATACCTGGACTGTGATGTTGTCACATGTTGCTAAGTGTGTAGGGTGTGATGATGCTTAAAACTTGGAAAAAGTCAAATTTCATGAATGTTCTAGAAGGGGATCTTCTAGAATATGAGGTGGCCTTCGATCGGTTTGGATCTTACTCGCTTCTCTGATTTGGTGTGATCATCCTAATATCCTCATGCATATCTCTTTAAAACTATATAAAGAGGGATATCTCATGGAAAAGGCTAAGAAAGGATAAGAATTGTATGGAGAGTTCTACTTCAGATTATGCTTCAGAGATTTTCTTTAGTTCTTCAAGTCAGATTGTGGATCTTCTTCATTCAAGACATTAGAGCAAAGGTGTGTGTGTTGGAGAAAAAAATAATCAAAAGGAGACCTTGCAACATCAAGGCATGGGTTGTATTCTCCACTTTCTATTCACTTAATACAGTAATTCATTTCTTCCCTATATAAGCATCTCGTCTTCTATTGTATAATTCCTTGATCATATACATGGACTTCATTAGAATGTGTGTGTCTTTGTTTTCCTTCATTGTTGGTTTGTGATTCTTAGAAAGGCTTACCATTTTTAAAACACAAGGAAGGAGCTACAAATACGACACTAGTGAGGAAAAACATCATTTAAAAGGTACGCCACTTGTAACTCATTAAACTAGTTCACATGATGATGAAGTTTAAGGTGAAGTGTGCATTTTGTTATTTTTTGTTCTAGTTTCCAGTGGGATCTAGGGAGATCTGTTTATGTCTACATTTACCGATTAATCTGATAAAAACATTGGCGACCATACTGGGGATACGACTTTATTTTGGATTTTTGCCTCTTATTTTCCTTTATCCTGCCTTCTTTTGGTTAAATTCATTCTTTGAGTATGTGGGTGATCCATCTGGACTCCCTAGGTCTAAAAGTTCAATTAGATTTTTTGTTTTTCTTCCATTTTTTCCTTAGTTACAGATATCGTTGCATTGTACTATATAGACAGCCTGTGATGACCCTCTGACGTCGTACCCTACTTGTGCAAAACAATGCGACGACATCGCACTGGTCCCTATTGGCAGCCTACAATGATCCTAGCTCATCACACTGTGCTCCACTGCAACCTGCGACAATTCCTGGAGGAATTGTTGGAGTGAGCCAATTTTTCTTTTTTCACCCAGTTTTGCCTCAATTTCCCAGGATGAACTTCTGATACCAGTGATTGATTGATTTATGAGTTTGAAGCTTGCTTTTCATTGGTTTTCAAGGATTGAAAATCTTTTGTTGTAAATTTTGCAAGTTTTTCTTTTGATTCTTGTCGCAAGGGTATAATCTTTGGATCTTGATCTGAGTGCTTGTTTGACAAAGGGTTTTTTATTTATTTGAAGTTTTGGATTGTTTTTATTTTCCAGATTGTTTATTGATTGAGAGACATTTTTGTTTGCATTTGACAAAATACTTTCCAATCAATTTCATTTTTGTCTACGTTATGAATTTGATTTGGGAATTGTGTTGAGAGTGTGTTAATTTTCTTGGATTATGCTTTATTTTCTTCATTACATCTCTTATTTGATTTGACAAAGTATGAAATGAAGTCATTTATTCTTTTTAGTAATCTTTCATAAGAAAATTATTGCATTCAAAATATTTGTTAAAGGAGAAAAGTTGGAAAATTTTGTAGTTTTGATTGTTTGGGATTTTGTTCATTCAAGAATTGAGAAATTGTATTTCGTAGCTTTTGTACTTCAAAAATAGATACCTTCTCCCTACTGTAATTAGAGTTCATCGAATTGAAAGATTGCATATTCATATCTTCTTTCATTTTATTGGGTCCAGGTCACATACATCATCAGTTTCATTCCCATATCCATTTTGAGTAAACAACAACCTTTAAAATACCACGTAATTTTAAAATTTATTAGCAACTTTTATTTTCTAGAAATTCTCTTCACCAACATTATCCAGGATAGCGCTTTGGAATAGGTTGTAAGGCACACTCTCCAAAGCATAAAAACGCACAATAGTATCTTTTGATAGGGAGAGTTCAAATCCACTTGCTACATTTTGTCCTGGGAAGCCCTTCTCACACAAGGGTCAATCATGAGGTCACATTAGGACTAGAAGAGTTACTCACCCTGCTTTGTTGGTCTTAGTGTAGACATTTCACGTATTATTGGGGGTCACTTGATGGTATACCCAAGATTATGTGTGGGATATTCTCGACTTGATTTCGGGCTAGATACCTTGCCTTTGTATGTGGATTGGATTGTTGATTGTTTCCCCAGGAATCATTTTCGTAATTGGTAACCTTAGTAGCCTATATCTTTAGGGTCTTTACACGAGGTGACTGTGGAGGGGCAAGTCTCCACGGTACCTGGAATCGACGTTGGCCAAAATCACTTAGGCTCCTTGGAGGGTATACCCACGATTATGTGTGGGAACTTGCACCAGGGTGTAAGTCTATTAAGTAGGTCGTCAACGTAATTTTTCCACCTGCTTTACCCCAACCCCTTATTGTATTGATTTCATGACATTGGATTTCATCACCAACTAGTGACTTAGAAATAAGAAAGTTTGTTTGCTTGGTTTGATTTCTAGATTTTATTAGTGAGTGTTGTTTGTTTCTCTAGTTGGCTATATTATTTGGTTCAGCCAACATCGGCCTTCGTCATTCATGTAGGTGTTAGTTTTTTATAAGCTAGGTTAAGCATGAATTTTATTCCATTTTTCATTTTACTTAACCATAAACAATAATGTTGCAGCAACCAAGATCACAAGAAGAAACACCATGCACAAGAACACAAGAAATATCCTAGGAAACCCTTCTCAACAAGGGAAGAAAACCCAACCAAATCCGTTTCTATATTTTTCAAGAGAAATAACTTCACCACCAAGAATGACCTAGCACACAACAGGGTGCTTAAGCCCTAGAATATTAGTGCCCAAGAGAGGTGCACACATTTTCCCAAGTAGATGTATTTGTTGTAATTTCCAAACACACAAGAAAGATATTATTCCACAATGGGGAATCATCCCTTACTTATATTAGACTTGTCCAATCAACAAAGGCATCTATTGGCTTAATAGGGTTGACCTCTCTAAGTCACTTTAATATTATTATTATTATTATTATTATTAATTATCTTTTATATTTATTATTAATCACATTAAGGTGGGGCTAACCTGTACCCTTTACATAACAATTAGGGTTACAGGTAGGTCTGACTCTTGAACAATATATATAGAAAAGGATCTGATACAACCACTAGTGCTCATCCACTAGGGGCACATCCATAGGGATGTCAAAGCTCTGGTTCACTGCATTACACAAAAGAACCAGATATTCACAGGTTCACCTGTTCTCGTCCACAAGCATGTCCACTCTACAGATCTTCTTTCTCATTGCCTCATACATGAGAACCATATGGAGTCTTCTCGTCAACTCTTCTTGATCAGATAAGGCTAATACATCATCTTCATTTCTGTTCACATGGAGATGCACCCAACACTTTGGGATTTCACACGTTCACCTTGTGCTCAGCCACAGGCACGTCCAACTCATCAAATCACCTTTCCCACTGGATAATAATCTGGATTTCTTCTCTTTCTCCGAATCAATTAGGTCATCTCTATGTTCCTAGCTCTGTATCAGGCAAGAACCATGTACCCTTCTTAGGGGATTTCTCTAAGGTTTGTAAGATGAGAGAAAGACTCACATAACTGCAATGTTCCACATCTCACAAGTTTGTAAGATGGAGAATGTATCACATAGTTGCAGTCATCAACACTCCCTCTCATATAGGGAGGAATTCTTCATCATGCCAAGTCTCACACGGATGTGCTCTGAATTTTTTCTTGGCTGGAGTTATCAATACTCCCTCTCAACTAGTAAGGAATTATTCACCAAGTTAGTTTGGTGAATATGTATGCAATCTTCTCATGTGTAGGAAGGTACTGCAAGTGTACGCTTTTCCTCTACATCATATATCTGATATAAGGATATTTCATCTCATCGTATTTCAATCCATCAAGAAACATGAGATTTACACATGGTTCTAGGTTATCATCATAGGATCCATCTCATGGTCAAGTAAACTTGGCAGAAGCTTGTGACACCACATTGCTTCACGCACTCAATGTTATATGCTCTGCCTCTGTGGTACTCAAGGTCACTGAGTTTTGTGTCCTGCTGCATTAGGAAACCATGGTAAACTTCACGGTAGAATATCAATTGGATGTGCTCTTCTGGTCCACTGTACTTTATGCTCAATCTAAATCAACATATCATGTAAAATCAAGTTCAAACTAGAGTCATATCTTAGACCATATCCAATTGTGCCTCGTATGTATCTCAATACATGTTTTTTTTTTCCTAGTGAGTCTGTCTCGGTTGACTCATCACATTCCCTACATGGTGTGAATAAAGTCTGGTGTTAACTAAATACATTAGTGATCAAATCAGTTGTGGGTCAATCTCATCTGAATCATCATCAATCTTCTTATTTAAATCCATCACGGTGGAATTTTCATTCTATCATACTGAATATTTTATGTGTATATTTTTCTTGACTCAGGAAAATCTCATTGGTCCTCTGTCATACTTCTTGTCCCAAGAAGTGGTGCATCATACTCAGATTCTTCATCTCGACTTCAGAATTTAAGGATTACTTGTATCCAAAAAAAAGGCTTTCTGAATAAGTCATCAAAATCATGCTCTCATCACCAACACTGTAATGATATAGGTTTGGATCAGCAACACTCTTGTTGAGATCCAAACTCATCAAGATTTTAACTATCAGATATAGTTTCGAACTCAGGAATGGTAGTACGGATGGAAGTGTATCGGGTTTACTGGATCAAGTGTCTCATCATAGGAAACTCCCTTTGTTTGTGAGAAACCTCTGGCTATAGATCTTGTTTTGTATTTATTGACACTTCCATCAGCTGCATGCTTGATCATATAGATCCACTTGGAAGTTACCACATACTTCCCTTTCTGATCCCTGGATAATATATTATGCATCATTCTGGTATTCTTTTGTTATGGCATTTTTCCATACTAATTCTCTTGTTGTTTCTCTAAGACAAGGAGTCTCAACATCAATGAAGTGGCTCATGACTAAAGGATAGCTCGAAAATCTCTTTTGATTTCTTAGAATGTGCCTTGAGAGGATTGTATGTTTCTTTGTCTCTTGCAGAGTGAGTCTAGGTAGGAATTTTATGCTCTACTACAATATCTATGAACATATCAACTGGAGAACTTGGATAACCTGGAGTAATGTCTGTCTCCCTTTGAATGGTAAGCATCTTCTTTTATTTTTTAACCTATCTGGAACAAGAAAAAAAAAAAGAGAATTGACACAAGAATATCTCCTAGATGAGAATAATGAGTACATCTCTAGAATCAAAGCAATTTAAGGAATGTTGTCATAGCTACAACACCTACTTGTAATGTATAAAAATTATAGGAATATAGGTTTAGAGGGATGACAATAACAACAATCAAACCTGGAGTTGTTTTACTTTGAGTGTGTTGTTCCTTTGAATGCACTAAGATCCCTCTGAATCCATAACTTCGGAAAAGGTCCCCTCCTCCTATAATTTCCCTCATGACAAACATAAATAATATATACAAGTGCATACCTGAGAGTGTACACCAAAGAAGGTTCTCCTTGTTTTTTTAGTAGCCACCTATACTATGGTCTAGTAGAAACTTTCTACATGCTTAGAACAGACCTCAGACTTGGTCCTTTTATACCTTAGTGACAACTTTAGATTTTAAATGTGTGAATGTTTAGTTTTCTCTAGACTTTGTGAGTGTATCTTCTATGTATATTTCTTCTATGAATATATTCACACTTCATTTTGCATGGGAACTGCCAACAATAACTGAGTATTGTATACAACAAGTCGATCCAAAACAGTGACATAACCTGAAGGTGATATCTTGTCCTCAAGTGTGAAATTACCATCCACCAAGTTGGTCTCAGCATCCCATATATTAACAATCATATCATCAACCTGTAGTTTCAATTTTTTTGTCACCATTGGCTAAAGGAATCGTCTTTACTCAACCTTTACCAACTCTAATCAGGCCTATGTGGTGACATAAAACCTCTGTTGTTTTATAAATTTCACCAGACAGAGTACTTTCTTACTGTTGATACAAAGAGCCCTAATTTCCTATAGGTATCACAACAATACTTGTAGTTTTCATAACTCATAAATTTTGGCAAGCGATCATGCTTTTTTAGGAGTCCTGTCATGGGGTCTTTCTGGCTGTAACAACCTTGAACTTTATAAAAAACAAATTGTTGCCTCAGTTATATGTGCCACAAGTATGTGGTTTTTATTTCTTGGTGGTTGTCCCGAAAGGGTTGATGGTTGTGGATGTTCTCTTTTCATCTAGAAGGTCGGTCCATCAAGAGATAAGTGGCTTCCCCTTATGTTGTTCCTGAATTCCTTTCCACCTAGAATGAGTGGTTGTGGAAGCCTTGATTCTTGCCATAAATGGTTAATGGAGGGTTTTGGACCTTCCCATAAGCTGCAACCTCTTTTCCATATGCCATAGGTGTTTATTAGAGGCTGAGTTTACCATAGGGAGGATATATGGCCCCCTTATCTATTATAGATTTGTTACAAGGGGTCCAGCCTTATCAACAACTACAGATTTTTCCAAGAAGAGGTTCACCCTCTTCTCTTCACCTCTACCATGGATCTTGCCTTCAGTTTGTAGTGTGCAATGTTTTTCTTCAAGCCTGCTTTGATACCATGTTAGTTTTTTATAAGCTAGGTTAAGCATGAATTTTATTCCATTTTTCATTTCACTTAACCATAAACAATAATGTTGCAACAACCAAGATCACAAGAAGAAACACCATGCACAAGAACATAAGAAGTATCTTGGGAAACCCTTCTCAACAAGGGAAGAAAACCCATCCAAATCCTTTGCTATATTCTTCAAGAGAAATACCTTCACCACCAAGAAAGACCTAACACACAAGAGGGTGCTTAAGCCCTAGAAGACTAGTGCCCAAGTGAGGTGAGAACCTTTTCCCAATTAGATGTATTTGCTATTATTTCCAAACACACAAGAAAGATATCATTCCGCAATGGGGAATCATCTCTTATATTAGACTTGTCCAATCAACAAAGGTGTCTATTGGCTTAACAATGTCGACCTCTCTAAGTCAATTTAATATTATTATTATCATTATCATTATTATCATTATTATTATTATTAATATTAATATTAATATTAATTATCTTTTATATTTATTATTAATCACATTAAGGTGGGGCCAACATGTACTCTTTACATAACAATTAGGGTTACAGGTAGGTCTAACTCTTGAGAAATATATATAGCAAAGGATATGGTACACCCACTAGTGCTCATCCACTAGGGGCACATCCATAGGGATGTTAAAGCTCTGGTTCACTGCATTACACAAAAGAACTAGATATTCACATGTTCACATGTGCTCATCCACAGGCACATCCACTCTACAGATATTCTTTCTCATTGCCTCATACAGGAGAACCATCTGGAGTCTTCTCGCTAACTCTTCTTTCTCAGAGGAGGCTAATACATCATCTTCATTTATGTTCACATGACGATGCACCCAACACTTTGGGATTTCACATGTTCACCTTGTACTCAGCCACAGGCACATCCAACTCATCAGACTGCCTTTCCCACTGGATAGTCATATGGAGTTCTTCTCTCTCTCTGAATTGAGGAGGTCATATCTACGTTCCTAGCTCCGTCTCAGGAAGGAACCACATACCCTTCTTAGGGGCTTTCTCTCAGGTTTGTAAGCTGAGCGAAAGACTCACATAGCTAACATGTTCCACATCTCACAGGTTTGTAAGCTGGAGAATGTATCCCACAGCTGCAATCATCAATAGTAGGATTCAAGGGCTACCCATGGAAGATCCGGAATGTTAACTCCCTTTGCTTCCTAAGTCACCAGAGGGATCTCCTAAGGGAGCAGTCAATAACGAAGTAGCCTCTAAGGTTGGAAGTTCACATTCTTTAGAGGGATTTCAAATTTTTTTGTATTCTTTAGAGGCATTCAAACTTCCCCCAAATCCATTGTTTAGTATCAGACAAGATCCACATTTTCCCTAGATGAACTCATCGGGAGAAATTGTTGTTGTCGAGAATATTGAAGTACCTACTAGACCTAACACAGGATCTAGAGTAGACGATCTACTTTTTCAAAGTGAATCATTTAGAACCCCAACTCACATTGATGGAATTTTTAATCATAGTTATGCCCCTTCTTCGGGACATGATATTTTTGGCGCACTAGGAACAAGTTCTAATTAACCTACGGAATCACAAATTTATGAGACGTTTTTTACCTATACAGTACCTTTAGATCATTTTACTAGCACCACCAGTAATGTCACTACAGTTTCATACCAATTGTTGGTTGGTTCTCACTCAATTCTTCCTCTCCAGATGGCCCACTCTACCATGGTCCCACAAGCTACGACTATTTCTACCAGAAATGTGGTTATCACTCAAGATCCTATTGGAACACCACTTCCACTTAGACCAAATCTGTCACTTCCTCCTAGGTATAACACTTTGAATACTTCCATTGCTATTCCTACCCAGAATCCATCTAGAGGGTCTAGACTTTTTGGTCCTCCTGGGTATAATGTTGCTAGTCATTTTTTTCTTACGCCTACCTAGGTTCTCTCCGGAGGGCCTTACGTTCCTCCTCCACCTTTGTCTGGGGGATCTAATCATCTTGGCCCTAGTGACTCTAATCCAGTTGGAGGCACCAGTCATTATGTCACTTTTGGTTTTCAGATTCCTGTTGGAGGCCAACCTCAAGTTGGGGGGAAACCTCAAGTTCGAGGCCATAACCCAATTTATTGAAAAAATATACCTATGTTACAATCTCAACCTTGGAATATTCCTTTCCAAGGGAATCAACAATCATCTAGGGGGAAACATAATCAAGTTAATTCTTTTGTACCCCCTAATCTCGGTCAACCTTATCCAGGTTCTATGAATCCTACTTAGGGTCAAAATTTTCAGTCTAATGTTCCTTTCCAAGGGAACATACTTAATCAATCAAACCCCATTGGCTATGTGAATCAAAACCCTCCACGATAGAATCTGTTAGGATTGTCTAACTATCTATAGACTGCTTATGGTCCTACTGGTATACCTATGGGACTTCCTCCTCAAAACTACCAATTTCCTCAAGTGAACAGACAGTTGCCTTTTCTTGCTACTTTGGATTTACCAGATTTGTCTAGGATTTTGAATGATCCTATTTTACATTCTCCTTATTGGCCCGTCATACCATCCAAATTATCGTCTAACATTCCTAAGTTTGATGGCTGATTGGGAGAATACCCAAATAATAACGTCATGACTTTCCATCTTTGGTGTTCATCCAAGTCATTGATGGATGACTCCATAAGATTATGACTTTTCCAACGAAATCTCACGGGTTCAGTAGCCAAATGGTATATTGAGTTATAGCGAAGTTTATTTAATGAATTCAATACCCTAGCCATGGATTTCTTAACACATTACCAATTGCCAATTCAATATGAGATAGGAACCAAAATTTTGAGTTATTTTAAACAATCTTCTTCCACTCATATTTATGATCACATCCATGAGTGGAGGAGGAGAAGAGGAGAAGATGCTTAATCAAAGTTCCCCTTCCTGATAAACTATTGGCTAAGTGGTTTACCAAATCACTCATTAGGCCTATCACCCATGATGTTTCCATGGGTGGTTTCATCACTGAAGAGAAGGCGATTAGTTGTGCTCAATATCTAGATCTCGTTTATTCGCAAACAGGCACACTTTACAACTTGATCTCTGATGCTCCTCATCCTTCTACGAATCCTACCCCAACATCTCCAGTAGCTTCTCATGTTGTTGATGGTGTGATTGGCACCTTTCATGCTGAGACTCAATCTACACAAGCTAGTCATACCAATCCTAAGTCTATTGTTTCTAATGTACAACATACTCCTTCTTCCGACAAAACTTTTGAAGTTAATTCGGTTCAATCCACACCTACCGGTAAAAATCAAAATAAAAAGAAAGGAAAGGGTAAGAATAAGGAGGACAAAAATAATAATCAACAATATGAGAATCCCAAAAAACAACCTATTGATGAAAAAGATAAATGTAAACCACGTTACCCTTGCCCTATTTGTGGTGACGATCATTATACGAAAGATTTTCCATGACGCATTGAGGTTAATAAGTTCCTGCAAGGAGCCAGGAAACCTTCTACACTTGTCGTCTTGTCACAACCATTTCCTTCTCAGTGTTATCCACAATCTTGGTTATTGTGATGATGTCATGGTGATGTTATGATGATGGAAAATCAAGCTCTTTACTAAGAACACTTTCCTGAGAAAAGTTACACTTGTCTGTTTCCAGAAATCATGTTTTTTAAAGAGGTTCGCAGGCTACCTATATACTTACCTGCGAGAATGCCTGATTCTCGCAGGCTGCTTTAAGCTGGAGTGCGAGGGGTTCTCACTGTACCTAATTGCTAGGGTGCGAACATATTCTTAAAGAGGAAAAAGATGAAGTTCTCGATCCTTCTAGAAGGGAATCTTTGAGAAGAATGAGTTGGCTAGCGAATGGTTATCTAAGTACTGGTTTTCCTAATATCTTGGGATCATTTCCTATCCAAGTAACTAATCTATCTTCTCCTATATATTGAGGAGATTGCTCATGGAAAGGGTTAAGCAAACAAGCAGCAAGCTAGCAAGGGATTGATTAGAGAATTAGTGCAAGACTGTATGGAGGACTGATGCTACAGCAGCTAGAGACAACAGCAAGGTCATCAAAAGTGGTTGATTTTCTTCATGCATGAGCAAGTGTGTGTGTGTCAGAGCTAGGAGCCATCAAAAGGAGACCTATGACATCAAGTCTCAGGTTGTAAGTTTCACTTTCAATTAATTCAATACAGTAATATGTCCCTTTCCCATAAAGATGATGTCACTTTATTACATAACTCCATGATCATATGTATAGACTAGTTATTGAATATATTGATCTGCCTTCACTTCGATTGGTTTGAATTGTTGTGATCTGAACGGGACAAGAGCATTGGAGTGAAGCTTGGAACAACAGAGACCCAAGGAAAGCGTTCATAAGGTATGTCCATGATCCTCGTCTCTTAGTTCATTCAATAGGCTAGATCTAGGGAAAGATTATTATTCTGTCTTGTTTTGTTCTAGATCCAAGTGGATCTAGGGAGATCGGTTTGTGTCCACACTCACGGATTTATCCTGAAACAAAATTGGCAACTCCACTAGGGACTTATCCCATTTTTTGGTGGTTTTTTTGAATTTTCTGTGGCCATTTGCACTATTTGCATTTTTCTCCTGTTTTGTCAGTGTCTGAGTCCTCGGGATATCCCGAGAGACCTTCTGGGTCTATAAGCTAGCTTGAATTTTTCTTGCATTTTCAAATTTTTTATTATCTTCAAGACTTCTCGCACTGTGTTCATTGACAGCCTGCGAGAAACAGTCAAGTTCACACCCTGCATATAGGGTCCAGTGCGAACACCTCGCACCTTGCTTCAAGGTGGCCTGCGAGAACACTATCTTCTCGCACTGTGTAACACTGTTTGCCTGCGAGCAAGATTTTTGAAAAGTTTGGAATTGGGTTTTGACTTTTTCAATTGCTCAAAAAAGTTGAATTGCATCTTTTTGGCTTATTGGATCATTGATTTATATATCTCTTGCCTTAGTTTGCTTGCTGGAACAGATTTAGGGTTTCTAGGTCTTTCTTGCTCTTGGTAGCTTGACTTTTATTTCTTGGCTCTTATTGGCATTTTCCTTCTCTCTGACTTCTAGAGTTGAGTGTGTCTGTTTGGCTGAGAACCAGTGATTGGTTGAGAGTTAAGTGCTTTGTGTTTCTCATTTTCTTGACGCTTCGAAAGGACATTTTTCATTTTCATTGAGGAACTCCTTGGTTTGATTTTGTTTTTACTTTCGTTGAAAGTATTGGATTGGGTTGTTTGTTTGGGTCTTTATGATTTGGTTTTCTTTTCTCGTTAATTAGAGTTCTTCTTGGAAAGTGAACAACAAGTTTTCTTTCAAGATTTTGTTTTTTTCCTTTTCGAAAACATTGGAAAATCAAATTTTAGATTTTATTGAAGTATTTGAAAGAGACATATGGAAATTGTTCATTGATATATGATTGTTTGCATTGGCATCTGAACGGAAATTGAGCATTGCATTTGCATTGTAATATTGAGATTGATTCGGAAAATGTTCTCTCTCTCCCATAACTAGGATTCATGGAATGAAAAGGATTATATTTCATCATTATCCTTGCATTATTTGGGTCAGAGTCATACATCACGAGTTTCACTT
>ML831871.1:0-16892 GCA_009831015.1 Picea engelmannii | reverse complement strand
TTGATTTGTGGTGCCCTTATCTATTGGGGAAATGTTTCCAAATTAAGACAGACCATCAAAGCCTCAAGTATTTTCTGGAACAACGCATTTTCTCCCCAGAACAACAAAAATGGGTGACTAAGCTCTTTGGATATGATTATGAGATCATTTACAAGAAAGGCAAAGATAATGTGGTCGCGGATGCACTTTCCCGAAAATATGAAGATGAAGGATCCATTTTTTCTCTTTCATTCATTGTACCAAATTGGCTCCAAGCCATTCACCAGGAATGGCTACAAGATCCCAAAAGTTCACATCTGATCCAACAATTGTAGTCCAATGCTCCATTTTCCCCAGGGTAATCTTGGCTCCATGATGAAATTCAATACAAAGGTTGTTTGTATTTAAGTAAACAATCAAATCTTAAATCCATGGTACTTTATGAGTTTCATGCTACACCCACAAAAGGGCACTCTGGGTTCACCAAAACCTATGACAGGGTCAAACGTTCCTTTTTCTAGGATGGTATGAAATAGGACATTCATAATTTTGTTGTTGAATGTGATGTGTGTCAACACAACAAGAGAGAAACAGTCAAATCTTCGGGCACACTACAACCGCTCTCGATTCCACCTTCTATTTGGAAGGATATATCTATGGATTTTATTACCGACTTACCCAAATTGGGAAATAAATCAGTCATCATGGTGGTTTTTGATCACCTTTCCAAGTATGCTCATTTATGCGCCCTTCAACACTCGTTTACAACATCCACGGTGGCTCAAATTTTCATGGATCAGGTCTTCAAACTTCATGGCATGCCGCACTCTATTGTTTTTTATCACGAACCAACTTTCACAAGAAATTTTTGGAAAGAACTTTTCAAGATACAAGGCACTGAATTGCATCTTAGCATAGCTTATCATCCCTAGACTGTTGGCCAAACGGAAGTTGTCAACAAGTGTTTGGAAACATATTTGAGGTGTTTTTCCTCGGAAAAGCAAAATCAATGGGCTCAATGGTTACCCCTAGTTGAATGGTGGTACAACACTACATACCATATAGCTACATGCATGACTCCTTTTGAAGTGGTATATGGACATAATCCACCTTCAGTTCTCTCATACTTACCGGGTGCCTCGAAGGTCCAGGTTGTTGACCAAACACTTACAACTCGAGAGGCTATTCTTCGTACCCTCAAAGAGAATTTGTTCATGGCACAGAATTGCATGAAGAAATAAGCAGATAAAGGTCACTCTGAATGTCAATCTGCAAAAGGGGATCATGTGTTTCTTCGACTGCAACCTTACAAGAAAACTTCCCTCAAGGCCGAGCATTGTCAGAAGCTAGCGCCCAAAGTTTATGGTCATTATATCGTTCTCAAGCGTGTGGGACAAGTAGCCTATCAGTTAGCTTTGCCCAGCCATTCGAATCTACATCTTTTTTTTCATGTTTCATGCTTAAAGAAGGTGATTGGAACTAAGGGCCAAATTCAAACCAACCTTCCCAAGTTAGCTGAAGAAGGATCCATTTGGCTATAGCCAAAAGTAGTTTTGGACCAGCATGAGCGTCGCCTACGTCACAGAACCATCAAGGAAGTGCTAGTTCAGTGGAAAGATACAACTCCAGTAGATGCCACTTGGGAACCAACTACCATTCTGCAGCAATTTCCTCATCTCAAGCCTTGAGGACAAGGTTGTTTTTAAGGGGGCGGACATGTTAGGGTCCTAACCCGCACATAGGTATAACAATATATTCAGATGTAATAAAAGTCAATATTAATAATTCCTTTCAATAAAATATAATAAGGTATATGTCAGAAGACCTAATAGAATCTTTTTCTTCTAGAAGGATCTTCCTCTAGATGCTTCTTTTAATAGACATATTTAGTATAAATAGGAGTCGAGGGTATGAGAACCCTAGCTTGGATAATATTGTAATAGAGCGTTGCTCAACTGGAGGTTGCCCCCTCGAAGAGGCCTGTGAACATTGCTTTCAGAATCAAAGTGTTATTTATGTTGTTGTTCTTATATCATTTCAGTGCTATTCTGGTGATTGTTCTGGTTATATTGTTGTTATTCTGCCATTTCTAGCATTTTATTTATGTTCTGCATACTTTTTATATCTGGTATATTACATCTGTTTATGTCTGCATTTACCAATTAATCTGATAAAAACATTGGCGACCATATTGGGGGAACAAATTTATTTTGGTTTTTTTACTCTTATTTTCTTTTATCTTGCCTTATGTTGGTTAAATCCATTCTCTAAGTCTGTGGGTGATCCATCTGGACTCCCTAGGTCTGAAAGTTCAATTAGATTTTTTGTTTTTCTTCCATTTTTTCCTTAGTTACAGAGATCATCGCATTGTACTATATAGATAGCCTATGACTACCCTTTGATGTCACACCCTACTTGTGCAAACCAGTGCGATGACGTTGCACTATTCCCTATTGGTAGCCTGCGATGACCCTAGCTCATCACACTGTGCTCCACTGCAGCCTGCAACAATTCCTGTAGGAATTGTTGGAGTGAGCCAATTTTTATTTTTTCACCCAGTTTTGCCTCAATTGTCTGGGATGAACTTTTGATACCAGTGATTGATTGATTTATGAGTTTGAAGCTTGTGTTTGATTGGTTTTCAGGGATTGAAAATATTTTGTTGTAAATTTTGCAAGTTTTGTTTGTTATTATTGTCGCAAGGGTATAATCTATGGATCTTGATCTGAGTGCTTGTTTGACAAAGGGTTTTTGATTTATTTGAAGTTTTGGATTGTTTTTATTTTCCAGATTGTTTATTGATTGAGAGACATTTTTTTTTGCATTTGACAAAATACTTTCCAATCAATTTCATTTTTGTCTACGTTATGAATTTGATTTTAGGAATTGTGTTGAGAGTGTGTTAATTTTCTTGGATTATGATTTCTTTTCTTCATTACATCTCTGATTTGATTTGAGAAAGGAAGAATTGAAGTCATTTATTCTTTTTAGTAATCTTTCATAAGAAAATTATTGCATTCAAAATATTTGTTAAAGGAGAAAAGTTGGAAAATTTTGTAGTTTTGATTGTTTGGGATTTTGTTCATTCAAGAATTGAGAAATTGTATTTCATAGCTTTTGTACTTCAAAAAGAGATACCTTCTCCCTACTGTAATTAGAGTTCATCGAATTGAAATATTGCATATTCATCTCTTCTTTCATTTTATTGGGTCAAGGTCACATACATCATCAATTTCATTCCCATCTCCCTTTTGAGTAAACAACAGCCTTTAAAATACCGGGTAATTTTAAAATTTATTAGCAACTTTTATTTTCTAGAAATTCTCTTCGCCAACATTATCCAGGATAGCGCTTTGGAATAGGTTGTAAGGAACACTCTCCAAAGCATCAAAACACACAATAATATCTTTTGATAGGGAGAGTTCAAATCCACTTGCTACATTTTGTCCTGGGAATCCCTTCTCACACACGAGTCAATCATGAGGTCGCATTAGGACTAGAAGAGTTATTCACCCTGATTTGTTGGTCTTAGTGTAGAGATTGCGCATATTATTGGGGATCACTTGAGGGTATACCCACGATTATGTGTGGGAGCTTATCGATTTGATTTTGGGCTAGATACCCTTCCTTTGTACGTGGATCAGACTGTCAATTGTTTCCCCAAGCATCATTGTTGTAATTGGTAACCTTAGTAGCCTATCTATTTAGGGTCTTTACATGCGGTGACTGTGGAGGGGAAATTCTCCACGGTACCTAGAATCACGTTGGCCAAACTCACTTGGGCTCCTTGGAGGGTATAACCACGATTATGTGTGGGAACTTGCACCAGGGTGTAAGTCTGTTAAGTAGGCCATCAATGTAACTTTTCCACCCGCTTTATCCCAACCCCTTCTCATCTTAACCATAAACAATAATGTTGCAAAAACCAAGATCACAAGAAGAAACACCATGCACAAGAACACAAGAAGTATCATGGGAAACCCTTCTCAACAAGGGAAGAAAACCCGGCCAAATCCTTTGCTATATTATTCAAGAGAAAAACCTTCACCACCAAGAATGACCTAGCACACAAGAGGGTGCTTAAGCCCTATAATATTAGTGCCCAAGAGAGGTGTGCATCTTTTCCCAAGTAAATTTATTTATTGTAATTTCCAAACACACAAGAAAGATATGATTCCACAATGGGGAATCATCTCTTAATTATATTAGACTTGTCCAATCAACAAAGGTGTCTATTGGCTCAACATGGCTAACCTCTCTAAGTCAATTTATTAATCTTATTATTATTATTATTATTATTATTATTATTATTATTATTATTAATTATCTTTTATATTTATTATTAATCACATTAAGGTGGGTCCAATCTATACCCTTTACATAACAATTAGGTTTATAGGTAGGTCTGACTCTTGAACAATATATGTAGCAAAGGATCTGATACACCCACTAGTGCTCATCCACTAGGGGCACATCCATAGGGATGTCAAAGCTCTAATTCACTGTGTTACATAGAAGAATCAGCTCTTCACACATTCACCTATGCTCATCCACATGCACATCCACTCTACAGATCTTCTTTCTCACTGCCTCATACATGAGAACCATCTGGAGTCTTCTCGTCAACTTTGCTTGCTCAGAGGAGGATAATACATCATCTTCATTTATGTTCATGTGACGATGCACTCAGCACTTTACCTGATGCGACGATTCTTGATCGTCGCATCCTGCACTATACCTGGACTATGAAGTCATCACATGCTTCTAAGTGTGTAGGGTGTGATGATGCTTAAATCTTGGGAAAAGTCAAATTTCACGAATGTTCTGGAAGGGGATCTTCTGGAAGATGAGGTGGCCTTCAATCGGTTTGGATCTTACTCTCTTCTTTGATTCAGTGGGATCATCCTAATCTCCTCATACATCTCTCTTTAACATTATATAAATATGGATCTCTCATGGAAAAGGCTAAGGTTGAATAGGCTAAGAATTGTATGAAGAGTTCTACTTCAGATTATGCTTGAGAGATTTTCTTTAGTTCTCCAAGTCAGATTGTCGACCTTCTTCATTCAAGACATTGGAGCAAAGGTGTGTGTGTTGGAGAAAAAATCCATTGAAAGGAGACCTTGCAACATCAAGGCATGGGTTGTATTCTCCACTTTCTATTCACTTAATACATTAATGCATTTCTTGCCTATATAAGCATCTCATGTTCTATTGTATAATTCCTTGATCATATACATGGACTTCATTAGAATGTATGTATCTTTGTTTTCCTCCGTTGTTGGTTTGTGATTATTAGACAGGATTACCATTTTTCAAACACACAGAAGGAGCTACAAAGACGACACTAGCAAGTACAAGCATCGTTTAAAAGGTACGCCACTTGTAACTCATTAAACTAGTTCACATGATGATGAAGTTTAAGGCCAAGTGTGCATTATGTTCTATTTTGTTTTAGTTTCTAGTGGGATCTAGGGATATTTGTTTATGTCCGCATTTACCAATTAATCTGATAAAATTATTTCTTGTTCTCTCTCCCTTTGTCCCTTCCTTTGATCGGCTTTTATCTTCCTCAAAAGTTGTGGTAGTTTCAAACTACCATTAGTTAAGTCATAGTAGACTAAATATTAGTTAGGGACAAATAATAATAATAATAATAAATGGTTTATTAAATAATAACTAATAGGTGGGACCCCTAATATTTTAAATATTTTAAGCTTGATTCCCTCCTTGTCGCTCCATAATTTATTTTAAAATAAATCATGCCACCTCATAAATACACACATAAACAATCACCCGAAAATTCCCTTGCGTCTCCAAAAAATTATCCACACATATATCAATAAATAAATGTGTTTTTCCACCACACAAATAAATAAGACTGGCTTTCCAAAAATGAAGATAATATTACCAGGTTGTCTCAAAATAACCAAAACATACAAATTGTCCTACAATAATCAAAGGCCATATTTACTATGAGAAGCGGTTTGCTTCTTCCCCATATTTGTTGCCTTATATGCTCTGTTTTTTTAGCCAATCGTCTCAGTGTTTGGTTGATTGGATGCATGAGGTTGAACTTCATTGAGAGCTAGATATTTTTAATTATTTTGTTAGGAATGAGAGGTAACTGACTGGGAGAAGTCACTAGAGGACTTGAAATGAATGAGCACTTTTTTATCTTTGCTTGACAAAGGTTCAGGGATGGTTGTCTTCAGTTTTTCACTTGCATGTGAGGACTAAGTAGGAGATGAAATGTGATCAATTTTTTGGGCATGCTTGTTATTTGGAGGTGGAGGAGGAAATGGTAATAAAACTATAGGCCAACCATGATGATGGACTGCAGGTTGATTGACAATATATTTCCAACCATCATTAACAGGGACCTCTGGTTGGAGTGATACATGAGGTGGAACATGGACACCTAAAATATTCTTATGAGGTTGGTAAGGGGGTCTATGTGGTCTAGGATGTGGTTGGAATACTCCTTGACCCACCAAGTTGAAGAACCTAGATTGAAATAGTTGGTTCAACTCTTGAGGATCAACATCAAAGTGAATGGAGAATATGGGTCTCTTGATATCCCTTTGCCAAAAATTAGTTCTTCCTCTACATATTCCATGGCTTCCTCTACTAAAGAAACTCATCACCTACAAACAAACTTAGATTAGAATATAGAACATGAAAGACTAATCAACCATCAATTAACTTTGTCTAAAGATAAACTCAAATATTTTCTCTTATTATTTAAAACACAAGCATGCATGACATTAATCCATTGCTCTGTATACAATAATCAGAGTCATTCTGCCAGTTAAAATTCACAATTGCCATTATCTAGAACAAGTATATTCAATGAGATTATGGGATGTGATTTGGATTTATAATGAACGAAAAGTGTTATTTATGAAAAGGAAATAAATGATTATTGTTATAAATAAAACGCATTCCTAACCAAGCCATTTTAATGATCACACCATATTCATACTCAACTGTAGGTCTTGTTAATAATTCTCGTTGTTCTAATTCAAAACTTCATTTTCCAATTACAGAGTTTCTATCAAATCATATTTCTTTTGGAACAAAACATGGAAAAATAAAATAATTTTGGGAAAAATTGAGGGCTTTATAATTTGCAAAAAATGAAATTATGGAGGGAAATGATAATGATCAATGTTCTTTCCACATACAAATACTATTCCTCAAACATGAAAAAATGTGATCAATTCAAAACTCAAAATATAAATTTGTATTTGTTTTTTGTATTCAGTTCACTAAAATATATCAACAATAGTCTGAAAGCTCTTCTTATAATTTCTTGTGAAAAGAGTCATATTCAAACTTCTGAATTTTAACCATTTGAACCATATTTTTTTTTAAATAATATGACCATAGTAACATAATGCATCTATTCCAGGGCACCATAATTATTCCCATCTTGTGTTGATCAATATTTTTTCCATGTATATTGTCAACTACAGAACTGCTTTTTTAAAAGAGTAGCTTCCCTTTAAAATATTTGCAAAAATGAGACTTTGAGCTAATATGCTAATAAAATACTAGCACAAAGTATGAAATCAACTTCACACACAAGCTTATCATTTCCAGTAAACACTCCCATGATGATAACAAAAATCGTGGGGACTGAAGGTTTGAATTCCAAATTAAGCGAGCCAAGATAGGAGTATAAGTCAAAACCCTAGGTTTCAAGTTCCTTCAAAGTCACAACACTATAACTTAAAATATGATTGTGGATTTGGCCAATAAGGTCATGAAAATGTGTGAGAAAGTAATCAAAATATACCCATATGCCCCAACCAAAACTGAACCGATATTACAGTGAGCTCCTTTAAAAAAAAAAAAAAACATTTCTTCCAGAATGGATACAAAAATAGTCAAAATGAGAAGGTTGGGAGCACACTGCAAACTTTCATTTGTTTTGAGAACAGAATCCACAGTCATAAAAAGGAACCCAGGGTGTCTAACAACGGGCCATATCCATGAAAACCCAAATGCAAACAACAGTAATGAAACTATTTTCCTCATCCCAAAAACTATTATTCCTTTTAAACTGAACTATATAAATTTCAATGCAAAACCCGGGTCGAGAGTTCTCCCCGGTGATCTTATTTTTCGTATCAACTTCAAAATAAATAATTTACCACACACATCATCAAAATATAATAGAGACTCATTCTCATAACAAACACATTGCATGTAAACAACTTGAGCCAATATTCAAAATTTATCAGAACAAAGCAAGTTATCGATGTCATAGAAGTCAAAAAATGTTCATACATGTCGAAGTAAGATAAATAGACATGAGAGGTAATCCAAGGATTGTTATCCAACCAGCGCAGCCATAGAATCTACAAATTTTCAACTAACAACAGCAGGCCATTTCCAACAAGCAATAGTGCGAGAGGTGGTATCCCCAGGAGTGAAAACCAACGAGAGTGCATTAACTCTCCATCAAATCACGTTGTTTCGACATTTTTCCAAAACTTACCAACCATTCAAAACATCTAACCAAACTCTACATGGTGGAAAGTACTTGCTTTCCAACTCGAACTCTAATTCGAGCCTTGATACTATGCGTCAAGCTCACAATCATATCCAAAGCAATATACCACATTCACAACCATTGTAAATTGTCATTGCTTATATATCGTCCATATCAAATTACCAACCAAGTGACGTGAAGTATGATAACCATAACATATATGAATTTATCTCTAAGTTGGGTTCATTCACACTTTTCATGTGACAACCTTGTATAATACCATATGTGATATATATGTGCATGGAATAATTTACCATTCTTTTTTTTTTAAATATGTCACAGGTCAAATTAAAATATATAACTTTTTAAACTTATAATGATAATGTCATAATTATGGTGTGAAAGGCCTTTCACCTTCTTTTTCTTTCTTTTAATCATGGTGACACCATATTCAACACAATATGAGGATAAGAAGTCTCCTAAGCTTTTTCCGAAGAAACCATTCATGCATATGAGAAGAATAAAATACCACGTTGTATTTTAATTTAACCAATTATTTGCAGGTTTCATTTCTTTCTCAAAACAACAAGGAGCAAAATCAACTTAATACAACTTCTATAAGGGGTCACACCTACTAGTTAAATAATATAGTAGTAGAAATACTATAATTCTTTGCAATATTTTGCATGCAGGATTCTTGTTGTGCAATTTTTCATCAACACTATATCCATGAGGATCACTAGAGAGAATGGTTTATTCAATGGTTGTTATCGTTAACCCGAATCCCATTGACTCAACAAAGAATAGCTACTTTGGGAGAGGCATTAGAAAAAGCCATGAATATTGAGGCTCTGGCATGATATCCTGGAAGCTTGAGGGTGATGATACCACCCGAATATCAAAATGTTGCACAACTGAAATGACACATCTTTACATTAACTGACAATATCCAAGAGTTTACCCTTCCTAGAGCAAGTCGACAATAAGTGATATGGGAATTTTTGTGAGATATTTCTCTACAAAAAGTATGTGATGAGGATATTTTATTGACACTTAATCGCATGTGAACATGAGAAATAATCATTAAGAATTGTATATGAACATGAGTAAAATTGTCATAATTATGTGCATATGTGTAATTAAATCTCTACTCAATCAAGAGAGAAAGTAAACAAAACTCACACATATAATTTGACATCCATGTGTAAACTGAGTTCGCCAGATTTCATGGATACGTCTTCGGATATGATTGGAATATGAATCATTTTATTGTCCTTCCTTTATCCAGGGATGAAACCTTTTAAAAAAATGTGGTACATGCTCCTTATAGGGATGACACCCAGAGAAACCTTCTCTTACACAAAGAACTTAAGGCTCTCACATAAGTAAAAAAATTTCAGACACCAGAAGGAGTAAATTCCTCACAATGCAAGCTCTCTCTCCCAGCGGCCCTCCCACACAATGCTTACATAAGGAATTTATATAGTTTCCCTCTCTCCATAATTCAAGGTGACAAGATCCACAATTTTAGGATCTAATAACAACTCAAGGAAAAAAATGAAAAAGCATCTCAACCAACCTTAAATCCCCCTTGAGACTAGGAAACCACATGTGATAACATGAGGAAGAACCCCAAACCAACTCATGAGACTCCCAACTTCCTCTTAAAATTAGGAAACTAATTTGTGAGGTGGATTCTCACACAAAATAAATTCCCCTTAAAACTAGGAAACTAATTGTAAGGTGGATTCTCACACTTAATTTTAATTCCATTTTTACAAATTAAATGAAAAATGCATGATCACATTATGCTCAAAAAATATTAATCATTTTTACAATACAAAGTATTAAAAATTCCTTTTAAACGTTGTCACCTATCATCAATCATCATTTTAATGATCTTCTCCATGGTGTGTAAAGTAATGAATCATTGTGTGGATATCCTCTTGGATCATACCTCCCCACAAAAATAACTTTTGGTCCTCCAAAAGTATAGAGAGAAACTTGAATATCCACAACCAACTTCTAGGAAGAGTCTTACACTCCACGATGCACTTCCCCACTGCTCTATCTGCATAAGAAATGTCTTTGAAAATCCACACCCTTATTATCCTTCACCTTTGTACTTCAAAATGAGGATTTTGGTGCCAACACTTGCATCAATGCAAATTTGTAGTTGATTCCTTGACCTGCATAACAAATGTCTCTGAAAGGCCTCACCCTTCTTCTCCTTCACCTTTGTACTTTGAAATGAGGATGTCAATGTCAACACTTGCATCAATGCAAATATGTATCTAGAAATACATGGATTACAACTTTTACAACATTTTCAAAGTAGTACCATACTTGCCAATATTTTATAAAACACCCATGGACAAGTTTACAATGCTTGTCAAGATAGGCCTTAGGGAAAATAATGCCTCTCACTCAATAGTGTCTATAAGACCCATTACAATGTTGTCAAAATAGGCCTAGGAAAAACAATGCCTCTCACTCAATAGTGGCTACAAGGCCCATAACAATGTTTCCAAAACAGGCCTAGGAAAAACAATGCCTCTCACTCTAAAGTGGCTATAAGACCCATTACAATGTTGTCAAAATAGGCCTAGGAAAAGCAATTCCTCTCACTCAACACTGGCTACAAGACCCATTACAATGTTTCCAACAAGGCTTAACAATGTTTAAGAATAAAACAAAATGCCTCTCACTCTCATCATTACTTTCAAGAGTGGCTAATTACAACCTTTTACATCATTAACATTAAGGTCAATACCCCCAAATGTGCACTAGTGGAAACTCTATGGTTTTTAAACCCCCATTACAAACATGTGAAACATAATAAATAAGGCAAATGTCACCATCATCACACTGATCATCTCACAATTCTGAGACTTTTGGTTGTAAACATGACTACTTTATATCGAAGTGTCAAAAATAGCCTCTTACCAGACCATCTCGGTTTGCATGCAAGGATAAAAAAAAAAATCTTGCAATAATTCAAATGTTTTTTCCTTTTTGTAGCACTCAAAGATCACCAGAATATACAACATACATTCATCCTCTTGCAATTTCGAAAAAGAGGAAAAAATCATAAATGCATGAAACTTACATTGGGTTTTGTGCCAAGGTGCTCAATTGGCTACTCAAATCTTGACATACAAAGCACCAGTAGGTCCGTCTCGTCATTCTGCAACTTTTGATTGTAAACTCGACCCTGTTTTGAAAGGTGAAACTCTTCCTCATAAATCATTCAAAGCAGTTATGGGCTCGGCCATAGCCCTCAAATTCTGCTACTCAAATCCCAAAACGGACTATGCCATTTAATCTAGCTCGAAAAATCATACAAAAATGATTATAGTTTCATATAGTTTTGTCATTGTCACTTCTGGACCCCTGCCTCAAAATTCATGCCACACAAAGGTCATATGGATTGCATTAATTATGCCTGTATAGAAAAATGTGTTGAAATATTGTCACTACAAAGAGTATTCTATTTATTATTGAGTTATTATTCATTAGATCAATCCCCTTTTGTGGATTGATCATGTCGGGCATTGTAATTGACCAAATCCACTTTTATGGATTGGTCAAACCCTCAATATATTATACAAATTCAGAAGTTGGCCCTCGGGCTAATTAAAGTGGTTTTAACCACTAAGAAGACAAGTTGGCCCTGCCCAGTGAAGAGACACCTTTACAGCACATGCCAGTTTGTATAAATAAAGGAAGTTAGCGCCTCATTTTTCATTCACTCATTCACTTAGTTAGTGCGCAAGTTTGGTAGTTGCAGTTGGGAGAAGAAGGAAGAGAGAGGCGCATTTCTCAGTGGAGTATATTATCTAGTGTTTGGTTTATTGTATTGGCATTGTATTGGCTATCTATATTAAGGAATTTTTTACTGGGTTTTCTCCCCCCGAGGGTTCCCCATGATAAATGTTGTGTATCTTGTGATTGTGTTTCTCTCAGTGATCCTATATATGCTATGGTTATCTAGTAAATTGAAAATAAACCTAATAATATCTTAAACCTTAACATGGTATCAGAGCTAAACGGAAGAGAGCATATTTCATTGGATAAAGAAAAATGTCACTATTGTCGTACAAGAAAATTATGGCTTTTTGTTGAATAGGAATTTCGGCCTAAAACTCATCAAGGAAGTGCGCCCTAGCCTAGAAAACTCTTTGGCAGCCTCAACGCACTTTTTCAGTGGATAGAACTCCTGGAAATTGAAACCCTAGTTTTCATTGGTACCAGAAAACCAAAAGTACCAGAAAACTAGGAAACCAGAACCAGTACTAGTCCATAATTCCATTCGTCAAGTTTGAAGGGGAAAAATTTGGATTTTATGAAATCTAACTGCACCAGCCTACTTGCCTCAGCCAATCACACCTCTTGGTAAGTTCAAAATTAAATTCTGGACATTTTCAATTTTTGGTCATTTTCCTAGCTCCAAATAAAGATGTATGCAAGCACTAAGCTTGTTGAAAATCTATAAGGTGTGAAAAACTTCCGTACCTGGAAGTATAGGATTGCACTCATTCTTGAAGAGAATGACCTAGCAATATTCATTAAAGAAGATGTACCAGAAACTATCGATGCTGCAGCTAAAGAAAAACACCAAAAGGACACAGTTAGGGCCAAAAGAATCATTGTAGATTTTATTAAATTTCACTTGATTCCTCAAGTGGCTTCAAAGAAGACTCCAAAAGAAATGTTTGATGCCCTAACCAGATTGTATGAAGGAAAAAACATCAATTGGAAGATGAATCTAAGAACTCAACTCAAAAGTACAAGGATGCAAAAAGGAGAAACAATTCAGGAATATTTCTCTAGAATATCACAATTCAAAGAATAGCCAGAAGAAATTGGTGATACTCTAGATGAATATGAACTTATAATGACAACCATTAATGGTCTCACAATACCTTGGGATGCATTCATCCAAACTATTTTTGCCAGAAAAGAGAAATTAAACTTTGACAGTCTTTGGGAAGAATGTGTTCAAGAAGAAGCAAGAGTAGCTAACCGAGAAGCATTACTATCAAGGGATGAAGATCAATACCTAGCTACTCATACTAAAGGAGGAAGAAAAAAGTCTTACTTCTAGAAAGACACTCATAAGGAGACTCGCCCCAAAAACAAATTCATACATAAAGAATCTCACCCTCCAAGGAGATTCCAAAAGTTTCAGAAAGGTCGAAGAAGAGAAAAAGATTTCTCATCCTACCAATGTTACCATTGTGACAATATGGGACAAATTTCTAAGAATTTTCCAGCTAGAAGACAAGAATACAAGAAGAGAAACAAGAGGCACCATGCCCACACAGTTGAAGATGACAAGCCACTCACAAAGATGATAAAAGAACAGATTGAAGACTATGTCTTAATCTCTTCCCTCTCAGGATCAGTGTCACCTGGTGAGGACACTTGGCTCATAGACAGTGGTGCTTCCAAGCACATGATAGGTCAAAGAGACATTCTCTCTTGCCTTATAGAAAAGAACTTTCCCCAGAAAGTTATACTTGGAGACAATTATCATTACCCTATCAAAGGAGTAGGAGAATCAAATTACAAACTTAATTCAGGAACCCCAATGAAGATGAAGGATGTACTATATGTACCATGTTTGACAAATAACTTACTTTCTATCTCAACTTTAGATAAGAAAGGCTTCATAGTTGCTTTCAGATATGGAGAATTTCTTATGTGGCCCAAAGAAAAAACCATGGAAGAAGCAATTGTTATTGGAAAAGAAGAAGGTGGCTTGTATAAGCTAAAAGGTCACTCAGAAGCAGCCTTGACTCATTCCATTGAGAATCCCTGTGAACTTTGGAATAGAAGACTAGCTCACATTAACTACAAGGCATTACCATATGTAAGTAAGGAAGTTACAGGTCTACCAGAATTCAATTTTGACCATGAAGGTGTGTGCAACAGATGTGCACAAGGAAAGAACATCAAAAACCATTTCCCGAAGAGATATTGTAAAGAAAAAGGAGTCTTAGAGCTCATTCACTCAGATGTATGTGGCCCAATGCCATCAACCTCCATTAGTGGGTATGTATACTATGTATCATTTATTGATAACTATTCTCGCAAAACCTAGGTTTACTTTTTGAAATCAAAAGATGAAGTGTTTGGTAAATTCAAGGAATTCAAAGCCATGATAGAGAATCTCTCTGAAAGAAAGATCAAAATACTCAGTACATATAATGGAGGATAATACACCTCAAAAGAGTTTGTAATTTTTTTTAAAGATGATGGGATCAAGAGGGATCTCACCACTTCCTGCAACTCTCAACAAAATGGTGTAGTAGAAAGAAATAATAGAACTATAATGGAAGCAGTGAAGACTATGATCCATGATCAAGATCTTCCAATGCACTTATGAGAAGAAGCATCAAGAACAACAGTTTATGTATAGAACATATTGTCCCATAGTGCACTTGGGTTCAAGACCCCTGAAGAGATGTTCTCCAGAAAGAAGCCAGAAGTAATCCATCTCAAAATATTTGGTTGTCATTTGTACGCATTCTGAAAGAGAAGAGAACCAAGCTAGACCCTTTAGGAAAGAAGGGAATATTTGTTGGATATTGTGAGGTCTCCAAGGCCTTGAGAATATACATACTAGGTTACCATCATATTGATATCAAGAGAGATGTAACCTTTGATGAAGATGCAACACTCAATAAATCAAGAAGATGCCAAATTGAAGAAGTATATGAAGAAGAACCTGTGGCTCCCAGAGTTGTAGAATCGGTGAGGGAAGTCATAACTTCCCCTGATGAGGAGATTATAGAAGCTCATGGCATAATAGAAAGTACGGTGCCCCCAAAGGAACCATGAGACAAGTCAAGAAACCCAATCCATTCTCCAATTATATGGCTTTGATGTGTGATCTCTTAGAGAACGAGCCTACTTGCTTTGAAGAAGCTATTCAAGAGAAAGAATGGGAAGATGCCATGACAAAAGAATACCAATCCATTATAAAGAATTATGTATGGGAAAATGTTCCCAAACTGGATAACAAGGATGTGGTATCTTCCAAATGGATATACAAGATAAAACATGTTTCCGGTGGAAGTATTGAGAAATATAAAGAAAGGTTTGTTGCGCGTGGCTTTTCTCAAAAGGAAGGCATTGACTATGAAGAGACATTTTCTTATGTAGCCAGATACACTTCAATCAGAACCATCATAGCCCTTGCATCCAAGATGAAACGGAAGTTACACCAGATGGATGTGAAAAAAACTTTCTTAAATGGTGTCATAGAAGAGGAAGTGTATATAGAACAACCTCAAGGGTTTGAAGTTAAATATAGAAAGACTCATGTATGCATATTGAAGAAGGCTCTATGTGGATTGAAACAAGATCCTAGAGATTGGTATGGAAGAATTGACAATTTCCTGATGAGCTTAGGATTTACCAAGAGTAAAGAATATTATAACCTTTAGTTCAAGGTTATGAATGATGAGCCTGTTATATTGATGTTGTATGTAGATGAATTATTCTTAACTAGAGAAGAAAAGATCATCACATATTGTAAGAAGAAGCTCATTGCATAATTTGAGATGAAAGACCTTGGCCTAATACACTATTTCTTAGTTCTTGAGGTCTGGCAGAGCCCAGCAAAGATCTTCCTTAACCAAGGGAAGTATGCAGTTGAAATACTGAAGAGGTTTGATATGTTGGAGTGAAAATCCATGAATACACCCATGGAAACAAAGTTGAATCTTCTAGTTGACACTTCATCAGAATTGATTGATTCTACGTTGTACAGACAAATCATTGGATCGTTGATGTATCTGACGAACACCAGGCCAGATATATTTTTTATTGTGAACACCTTGAGTCAATTTATGGTAGAGCCCGGACATGTTCACTTGGTTGTTGCACCTTTCCCAGTGAAGAGACACCTTTTCAACACCTGCCAGTTTGTATAAATAAAGGAAGCCAACGCCTCATTTGATCATTAACTCATTCGCTCACTTAGTGCGCAAGTTTGGTAGCTGTTGTTGGGAGAAGAAGGAAGAGAGAGGTGCATTTCTTAATGGAGTATATTCTCTAGTGTTTGGTTTATTGTATTGCCATTGTATTTGCTATCTATATTAAGGAATTTGTTTATGGGTTTTCTCCCCCATGAGGGCTTCCCACGATAAATGCTATGTGTCTTGTGATTGTGTTTGTCTTAGTGATCTTATATATGCTATGGTTATCCAGTAAATTGAAAAGAAACCTAATAATAGCTTAAACATTAACAAAATGTCCATGTGTACGATCTCGGTCTGCACGTGCCCTCAGTCTACATTCCAATGGAACCCTACACTGAAATTCATTCCCAACACTTGGGTGTGTGTCGTACCTTTCTCTGATCGATGGTAAAATGTTGGGTTTAATAATAAGTTGGTGGGAG